>PVLD010000780.1:0-64894 GCA_004027595.1 Dinomys branickii
ATCGTTTCATATCTTGAAGTTATGAGGCTTCCTGATTCCCTTGTTTCTTCCTCTTCAAAACTTGTTCTGGGTGGGGTTGAGTTTTGAGACTGCGTTTTGCCCCTCTGTTTTCCCATTTTTGGGTATCAGATTCAAAATGTGGAGCTATAAATTCCAAAGGCAGTTCAGCAGGCGGAGGTCAGCTGCAAAGGCTGCTCCAGTGATTCCTTCTCTTTGGGAGAATGTCCCCTAAGCTTTCTGCTGAGAGTTCCGCTAAAAAGGCTGTACAGATATTGATTAGATACTCCCTACCTAGTGACCTGGGTGAGGTGTGTAAGACTGCTCTCCCACCCTCCCAGGGTTCCCTGCAGGTATAGGGATGGATCTCCTCCCCCACTCGGTGATCTGGTCACGAGCGCCGATATCTCACCAGTTATTGGAGTCCCTGCAGGCATGAAGGTTCCAAGGTGCCAGTCTATCCTTTGGGGCTTTCTGCGCGGCCCGCCCGATGCGCGCGAAACGTGAGACTGCGGGGCGTTGCCGCCGCCAGAGAGCCGCTCTCTGTCGGGAGTCGCCGGAGAGCTGCGCCAGCTCGGGGGGCGGGAGGGATCGAGCTGTCTGTATTCTCGGGGCGCTAGGACCCAGCAAATCTTCCTCTCCGCTCCCGGCGTTTGGGGCCCTCCGCGCGGCCCGCCCGACACGCGCGAAACGTGGGATTGCCGGGTGTCTCCGCCGCTAGCAAGCCGATCTCTGTCGGGAGTCGCCGGGGGGCTGCACCGGCTCGGGAGGCGGGAGGGACCAAGGCGGCCGCGCACCCACGGTGCTTGGACCGAGCCAAGCTTCCTCCCCGCGCGGATCGTCCCTGGCTCCCAGCGTCTGGGGCTTTCCCATGTCTCGCCCCGGCAGCCTGGTCTGCCCTACCACATCTCCCCCGGCATCTCAGAGAAATACGCCCAGTTTAAACTTCCCAGCCGAGGTCCCGGCATTCACGCTCGCCAAGTCTGTCTTGAGCTGGTGGTGTTTATTAAGGAGGTTCGCTCCTTTGCTGCTCACCTGGTCGCCATCTTCCCCGGAGACTCCCACATCATAATTTTAAAAAATGTCAGGCCTAAAGTGTCGTATCTACCATATTTACAAAAAAATTGGTAAAATTTGGTGAAGCAAACGTTAATTATTACTTCCCTGGAAGCCAGTCTGTGTGATGTGTTTTTATATACATAACCTAGTGATCCTATCTAGCCCATCATCTTCAAGAAGGAATGTTTAAGCTTCTGCCAGAAGACACTTTATTGAAAGATAGGAGAAATCCAGAGAAGAGAATGCCATCCTTGACCTCATTGTGGAGAACCTAATTTAGAGATAAGACCTAGACCTGAACTTCAGTGAGCAAAAATCCAGCACACGCAAGTGAGAAGAGCTGTGTAAGTAATTTGCACTGAGGCAAAGCAAGAGATAATTGTAATCAAACTTTTGCAACCCCTTCCAGATTATTATCACCTAGGAGAAGTCAGGATCTATAGCACCAGGAGAGGAAAAGTTAAGGGAAGCTTCACTACAGCAGTTGCTTCCAATTCTGGCTCTGTTCTAAATAAAGAACTTCGTTGCAGTAGTGTTGACCTTTCAGCAATTTATGTGGAATGATTTTACCTTTCATTTATTTAACTCAAGTGTGAGCAAACCAGTCATTAACAGGAAAGCAAGCTGCTATCATTTTTTGTGACATTGTTTGAAATAGGATAAAAATCAAACATTAATCAGTTGGGAAGAATCACATTGTCAAACAAAGGTTTATCTTTTGTTTGTTTCACTGAAAGTGACCTAAAATCCCAGCATTAGGCACCGTTACAGAAAGCTGAACTATGCCATTCTTGAAGCCCTTTGAAATACCTATGTAAAACTAACAATATTCAGAACAATAAAATTACCACAGATAATAAGAGAAAGATAATTTATTTTGCAAACTCTATGTGTACTTTACTACTGACTGTTATAAGGTAAAATATTTTTTAAAATTTAAAGTCTCATAAAGATCACAAGATTTAAGGAATAGCTCTCTCCTTAACTATACTGAGATACAGGAAAATACAGATGGCTAGAAAGATAATTACTGAAATAAAACTGTGTGTGGGGGTGTGCGTGCATCTGCACGTTATCTATGCAGACGAAGTAATGGGAAATCTTAAGCTGTTCTGCAGCCCAGCCTTGACATCAATCAAGAGTCATAGATTATAGTACAATAAATACTGTGTATACTCTTTACAGTTCAAAATGAAAGACTGAAAGTAAGAAAAATAAATTATTTATATCACTGAATATAGAGAATATACTGAATGTGAAAAGAAGTGTTCTCCATGGTATGGCTTATGTGTAGATCCCTTGCCCTAGGCCTCAGAAGCTCACTCATAGGTGAGGTGTTTAAGGGGTGGCTGGACCTAGGGTGTGTGATACTGGGATTTAGCATGTGATAACTAAATGGGTTTAGCATAACTCTGAGTGTGTATAATGGGAAGGTCCATGGTGGGTGTAGGTTGCACCACCCAAAATGTGTGTAGCCTGGGTAGGATCAAAGGGAAAGGGTAACTTGCTGCTTCTGCCTGCTGCTTGTTGGCTCCTGCCTGCTCTGCCGAGGACTCTTTTTCCTCTGTGATGCCCCTCTTCCAGGCCACCCAGCCTTAGAGCCAGCAGATTGTGGACTGAAACCTCCACAAACTGTGAACAAAAATAAACTATTAGCTTGTGAGTGTCAGGTAGTTTGTTTCAGCGATGAGAAAAGCAGTAAGACACCTCATCCTAAGGGAAAATGACTAGGGCAGCACTGCGGCGCGGAAGTGGCAGGGAAATCCATGGGGCACCATCAGGAGGAGGTGAAGACAGAACCCTGAAATCATAGCTCACATTACGATGTGAAGGAGACAGTGTCACAGGTGAAACATGGGACACAGTGCCGTCTGTGAAAGTGATAGATGCTGCATGGTTAATTAAGAGACTTCATCAGAATTACTGACACATCTGAAGAGACTGTGATTCCCTCCACCTCTTTGGACCAGGTTCATTCAGACAGACTGAGATGGGCTTACCAGTGCTCTGCAGTCTCCAGACTGACTTTGCCGGTGGGAAAAGGAGTTTCACTGCTGGATCTTATATTCACATAAGTACTTCAGAATGTAGAGGATGCATTTAAATGTGAATAATGCTTTGTGTCCTTGGGGAATGTGTTTTCCAGAAATGCTGAAGCAGACACCAAGTAATATATGCTCAAACTTTCATTTGCAGTACTGTTTAAAATGCAAAGTTTGGAATTTCTCTAAAAGGTTAAGGACACTAAGATCTAAGCAACATGGAGATACACTGGTTACGATAGACCATTTCCATGAATACTGACACGGCTGTAACACCAGGGTACACGTCAAAGTGAATGAGCAAGATGCAAGAGAGTAGTGTGTACTGTATGCGATTTTTAGGTGAAACCATGAAGTCAGTGTTGACCTGTATTTGCGCTTTCTTGTACTTGTGTAGAAATTATGACAGCATACATCAGAAAATAAGAATTGTCTGCTTTCCTGGGGGAGCTAGACGTAGAAATTGGTCAGGTGAAGGAGAAGCGTGAAACCAGATTAAATATTTACAGTTGTGTAGCAAGTGTTTTGTAGGCTTCCCACCATCTCATTAAGAAATGAAGTTCAAACATTATACTCCCTGTTACAGGTATGTTATTTGGAGAAGGTCGAAAGTGCCCGACATCCCTGAAAGTGATAATTGTGTGAATGTGGTAAAAGAATCGGGTAGTATCATCAACCTCTTTCCAACTCAGTTTTATTGCTCACATCCATTCATTTGTATTTTGGCGTTTAAAGCTAGAAGTTACATCTTATAGTTGGAGAGCAAGCTACTGCTCACCCACAACTGTGAGCAATGTAGATTTTACCTTAGAGGAAAAACAAAGGAAGCAATTGTGCATCTAAGAACACAGACCTCTGGGTGTGTCAGGGAGGACTCTGATGCAGCTCAGACTCCTGCATCCCAGAGTGCTGTGCAGCACGGTCCCTAACAGCCCCAGGCTGTGCTCACAATTGTAAAGTGAGCCACGTTAGGTTAGTGTCTGGGCCTGCTCAGTTGCCTCCGCCCTCAGTGCAGACCCACAACCCCAGGCTCCTGCATGCTTCCCACACCATTCCTGGCCCTAAACCCAACTGCAGCCTTCCAGCTCAGTAGCAGCCTTCTGTTCCCGAGGACAGTTTGTTGTCTTTTCCACGTATAGTCACATTGAAAAGCTGATGATTATATAGTCAAATTCAATACTTGGGCTTAAATAATAAATTATATTGTGGTCCCTTTAAAACTGGCATTGTTATCTGCTTACTCAGTTGAGAAATATAAAATTATAAAATTAAATGTATCTATATATTTCAGAATGTAAATTTATTAGGTAGAGCAAAAACATCAAAACAATACAGATTTTGTATATACTATATCCAATCTGTACCAGACACATGGAACATATATGTGTGCATGCATGCATGCATGTGTGCCTATGGACAAAATGCCAGCACTTTTGAGTCATGTAGAGCTTATTATTTCATTGTGATTACAATTCAAATGCTAACAGATTTTTTTTTTAATTTTAAAGACAAAAGAATGGAGACATATGAACCAGAATAAGCCATAAACAATACCGAAAATACAAAATTATACAGATTATAATAGGGAATTAGCACTGGATGCTGTATAATATGAAGTTATTTTCACTTGTTAGTACAAAAACAATTGAGGAAATACAGAATTATAGAGAACATAGAAGGGAATTAGCTCTGGATGCTGTCCTACATAATGTTACCTTCACCTTTGTTACTCAAATGTTACCTTCACATTTGTTACTCAGTTACACAGATGATGGCCCATTCGATCATTCAATTTTCTCCTCCCTCATCTCCATTGCCCTACCACTCAATCAGTCATCTTCCCTGTGATAATAACTGTACTCCTGGGTTTATCTATACCCCTGCACTCTCGCCTTGGGAAGAGATATAGCTGACTCAGACTATACTATAACATACATGGGTGTATACAAACTGCCATGGTCGGAGGTGGAAAAGCACCTATGCTCATAGCAGCCCACCCGGCTCCGTCCCATTGCCATGCTTCGGGTGGGGGCAGGTCCAATCCATAGGGCACCCTCAGCATGGCCCACAACAGTAAAAAGAACAGATCTTTACGCCCTCCCATCTCCAGCCCTGGACCACAGTGGAGCAGCCGCGGGGCCCACAGCAGAGCAGCCGCGGGCCCCACAGTGGAGCAGCTGCGGGTCACGTGCCCTCATTGGGACGCCCTCAGTGACCCGTTCGGCTCAGTCCCGTTGCCTCAATGCCAGAGGCCCTTTCTTCTCCTCCTCCCTCCTCCTGATCTCCAGTATTACCGGTCCCCACCCCTTGCAGCTGGGCATTGGACAAACTTACGATGCTTGGTATAAGGGCTTGAAATCTTCGTGCAAGGCTCATATGTGCAAGCTGTTAAGGAGACCCTCTTGGTGCTCACATTAATAGTTTGGGGTGAGTCCTGAAGACCGTGGATTTGTCCCATTGTTGCCAGGAACAGGCAGTGCTTGCTCAAGCCGCTGAGACTCAAGGTGCTCCCAGAGAGAGTTCAGGGTAGGAGCTGAGCCCCAGCAACCCAGCTCGTGCTTCCTGCCTGATGTCGGAGTGAGAAAGGCGTGGAGCCACGCGATCCACCTCTGTCTGCATCTCCCTCCCGTTGCGGTGCTGGAGCCCCCGTCCACTCCTCGGCCAGATCCCTGGGAGCCACCGCTGCCAAGGTTCCCCGCTGCTCTCCGCCAGTAGCGGCTCACCCAGAGGAGAGGCAGGGGGCCACCACCTCGAGGCAGGTGCAGAGGTGGATGTGGTGGGCTGTGTACTAGTTGCATTGATTCTCTCCAGGCGCTGATTAGGAAGGTTGCCGCAGGGTGGGGACTCTGCCCCAGTGGCTGTCATAAGTTCTCATCCTCACACTGGGTTCCACAACTGCTCCTGACCGCTACTGCCTCTTTTCCTGGCTGCACCCTCCCCTCTCTAGCCCTGGACCAGCTCTCAGAACTCCGCTCTCCCCTGGCCGAGTCGGGAGGCTTCCGTGAGTGTGGGTCTCTGAAGCTGAAGCTGTGAACACTGGAACGAGGGCGTGGGCCAAGGGTGTGTTTAGAGCAGTAACTTCCACCTTCTCCTCTCCCTCTGACTGTGCCATGGCGGATCTCCAATACTTTCCTCCAGAAGAGGTTTTGCTTAGTCTTCAGTTCCCTTTTCAGATCCTTCCTGAGTTCAATACCCACCTCTTTCCTTTCTGTCTCACATGTTGCTATATTCCTATATTCCTTTTTCTGAGTGGCATTCTTCTGGGAGATTCTCTCTCTGCTGCCTACCTGGTCGCCATGTTGAAGTCCTCTCATAAAATTTATTTGGTTATTTGTTTCTTTCTAATGAATTAACCATTATATTTCTAAAGTTCTGAAATGGCCAACAGACCATAGAAAGATACCACTTTAGGTTCCTGCTTAAAACCAACAGCTACAGAAAACTGCTGGCCTTGATTCAGGGCCATTTAAGCACTTGTTCTTGTATATGATTTTTTCAAGATGAGCTCCAGAGTATAGATGAAATACAAGTAGGTCAGATGCCAAAGACAGTTTGGTTAAAAAATAACCAAACTGTTCCTCCAATGAGATATATGCTGCACTCTTTTGCTACTTCAGAAAACTTCTGTGTGGATTCACCAGGAATTTTCTCTGCATATTTAGGAAAATATTTTGTGCCATATGGAGAATTAAAGCATTCGGGCAGAGAAACTATTTTGGCTCCTTGCTTTGCTGCTTCCCTAACAAAGTGACAAGCTCGAGCGACATTATCCGATTTGATGGAAGAAACGTGAAGCTGGATGAGGGCCAAGCGGAAGGACGACATGGCCTCCGGGAACAGACCACACTGGGCACACTGGAGCGGCGTTAACAGATATTTAAAAGATGCCTTAACTATTGATTTTATAATAGTAGAAACTGAAACAGACTGAATACATATGCACAGATGTAGTTACTGTAAATATTGTGGCTAGAACTTGTCTTATTTGCATTTTAATAACATATTGAGATAATTCACATTCCATAAAGTTCATTTATTTAAGGTATGCTGTTCAGTGCCTTTTAGTATACTCCCAATATTATGCAACCATTTCGAATTTAAAACATATTTATAACTTCCAAAGAAAACTCACTCTCACTGGCATCACTTCCCACTCAGTGTATCCTCTAGTCCCTGGGAAACATTAACATTTTTCCTCTTAGGCATTTGCTAATTTGGGGCATTTAGTGTAAACAAAATCATGACCCATTCAGTCCATTGTGAGTGGCTTCTAGTAATCAGTACAGTTTTCAGGGTTCTCTCATGCTGTAGTTTTATCAATACTTTATTCCTCTTCATTATTAAATATTATTACATCATGTAGTCCATACTGAGTTTTGTTTATTCATTCTTCAGCTGCTTGACATTTTTTTATTATTATAATTTTATGAACACTAGCGAGCAAGTTTTTTGAGTGTCCTTATTTTTACAGATTTTTCTTTTTTTTACATTACGGCTAGGAGTAGAATTGCTGGGTACTGTGCTAAGCTTATGTTTAATCTTTTGAGGAATTTCCAAATTGTTTGCCAAACTATCTGCACCATTTTTCATTCCCACTTGTTGTAACACGTGCAGGTTTCTACTTTCCAGTGTCTGTACTAACGCTTCTCACTGTTTGCCTTTGTAAAGAAGAATTAAGCGTGCGTCTGCCTGTGAGGTAGTAGTTCACTGAAATGCTGATTTGCCTTTCTGAGGGCTCGTGATGCTGACCACCTTTTTGTGCACTTAACTGGGTGGTTTTATGTAATTCTTGGAGAAATGTCTATTGAAATCCCCTGCAATTATTTTTACAATTTGGCTGTTGGTCATTTTGTAGTGAAATTATAAGGGGGTTATTTTATATACGTTCATTATATATCTCTACTCTGATACACGGTTTGGAAGAAGTTTCTCCTATCTGTAGTCTGTCTTTTCAATTTATTGTTTGAAACTTTCTAACTTTGATCAAGTCCAATTTACCTAATTTTTCTTTCATTACTGTTCTTTTGTTATCTCAAAGAAACCATCTGTCTGATAGAAGGTCACAAAGTCAAACTCTTATTTTTACTTATCAGTTCATTTGTACTTTTAACACATACCTCAAAAGAGTTGGTTAAATGCACTTTGGCAGTATGCTAAAAACATAAACAAAGAAACCAAAACTAAATGAGAAAGGATATAGGTATATATTTTTATAGTAATTTTAACTTATTCCATAAATATTTATTGCATGCAGCAGGGAAGCAAATATGATACTAGGATTGAATTTTTATGACTTATTAATTTTATCACCAGTTCATTATACTGTTTTTTTACCCCCCAAAGGAAACAGAGAACTAGTTTCCCCAAAGTCACTGTGTATTAGTGAGCGATGCTAGAGTTTTAAAAGTAGTCTGATTCTTGACCCGGTCTTAACTGATGAGCTGTGAACAGCTGAAAGCATGAATGCCGGACCTGAGAACCACTGCTTGGCTTGCAGAAGTGACCCTCAGTGGCCAGCAGTTAGACCTGGGTCTTTCCAATTAGCTTCTTTGCATTTCTTCCTAATAGGTGCAAATTATAACCATCTCTATGTAGGACTATTAGAGTAGTTTAACAAGTTAATGCATTTATAGTTCATAAAACCATTCCTGGCTCATTATTAATGCACATAAAACATTACTAATATTTACTAATACAATTAATATAAATGATCTCTGTTCTAATGGAATTGACACTCTACCAGAGGAGACAGATATTCACTCATAACTGTAGAAATAATTATGGAATTACAAGTCATGATAAGTGCCAAAAAGAAAAGACTCAAATTTAATAAATTACAAAAATGATTAGGCAGTTAAATACATTTTTTTGTTGTTGTTGAGGGATACAGTTTTTATATTTGGTTTCAGATAAAATAACTAAAAATACCTTATTCTTTTAAAATGAGGTTTGCTCATACCAATATATAAGGAAAAACATTTCAATTAAAATAAAAATATCTTAGCTCCAAAAAATCGATCTAAACCTATTTCAAAAATATAAAAAAATTAGTATATAACTACATTTCATGGTTGAATGTACATTAAATTCAGTATCATCACTTTCAATCTTTTTAGAAATAAGTGGAGTATAAATCATGTATTGTGTACAAATAATAAAATTAGTAATTTCAAGATCAGCAATGTCCCATTTAGGCTCGTAAGTTTCAGGACCTTCAGGCTTTTTTTGTTTTGTTTTGTTTTGTTTTGTTTTATTTTGTTTGTCTTTTTGAGACAAGGTCTCGCTATGCAGTTCAGGATGGATCTCACTTTGTAGCCCAGGCTAGTCCCAAACTCACAAAGATCCTCCTGCCTCAGCCTCCCGAGGGCTGTAATTACAGACCTGTGCCACCGTTCCAGCATCCAGGCCCTTAAGTTTTAGAAGCGCCGACAATTCAAAGTTAAACGAGCTAGTTTTATTAAAGTGTTTCTTTCAGCACTCAGCGATGTCAGCTTAGTGCTTAGGTTTTGAAAAAAGTGAGCGCTGCTCTTCCAGCTGCAGACCTGAGGGCAAGTCACTTTGAAGGAATGGAGCTTGTGCTTTCTGTGAAGGGCAGCGCTTGTGCTTCCTATGCACAGGAACAGACAAACTTTCTCTTTGGGAAAAAAAAAAAATGAAGAAAATTCCAAGTTTTGTAGTTAATTTGTCGTGTAAATTACTAAAATTAATATATATTAGCTTCATGGCATTTTTATATCATATATCACACTTTTTTATGGAGTTAGTGTTTTTGTAATTTCTCACCTAGAATGACCATCTTTCCCTTTTGCACTGTAAGCACCTGCTGACCTGATCTCATTCCTGGTAATGGAAGCTTACTGGCTGGAATGGGCTGTAGTGATTTGGAAATAAGCATAGTACGTAGAGGAGACAGAGCCAGGCAAAGCCATGGAGTCCTTCACAGTGCTCTGACCAAGACGGCTTTATCCTTAGATGAGGCAAGAACAGTTTTCCTAAAAGTCAATGACTTCCGTAAAAATTCTGGGTGCGCGCATGTGCGTATGTGTGTCCTTGTGAATGTGTGTAAATAGCACGAATAATGACTTTTACACTTTTAGTAACAATGTAATAAATTTATTATAGTAAAAGACACACTGCCGTTAATCCTCTGCCCTCAAAATACTCCCCTGACTTTGAACACACTCCACTTTTCTTGCCAGTTCATTTTATTTTTTATAGTACGTTAAGTTTACATTTATTGTGGTGAGTAGCTACATATACCTAATACAGTTTTTTTGTTTTGTTTTGTTTTGTTTTTTAGTTTCCTTCTAAATTCCTCATCCTCATTTTTGTTCTTGCTGGCAATATTAATTTTAGCTCATGAGTTCATGTCATCTAGTGTCACATTCATTGATGTTATTAGGATCCCTGACATGGCGCATCCGCTTCTACTACCTCCCTTGCCCTTCCCATTCCCTTGTCTTGGGCTCCTGGACCTTTCCTAGTTGCAAGAGATAGGTCTCCTTTCTATCCATCCTTTGTTGTGCTGCTTGTTTTTGCTTTGTGTTATTCAAATGAGAGATGCTAGGCGGAGTTTAAGCTTTCCTATCAGTTTATGTCACTCAGCATTATACTTTCCATGTACAACCATTTTCCAACAAGTATCTCAGATTTGCCTTTTGGTGTTCTAGAGTAGTATTCCATTTTGTATGGATAACACATGTTCTTTATCCATTCATCTGTTGATGGGTATACAGGTTGCTTCCAGGATTTTGCTATTAGGAATTATTTTAAACTTTGATAGGCGTATGGCACTAAAGAATAGTATCTTTGGCATTTGGGGAAAGATACTTAGAATGGAGTATACTGATTTCCGTAATGGTTGCACTAGTTTATGTTCCCACCAACAATGTAAGAAGTTTCCTTTCTCACCACAGCCACGCCAGTTATTTTTTGACTTCTTCATGACTGCTGTTCTTTCAAGTGTAAAATGAAATCTTAGCATTGTTTGAACTTGCATTTTTGTAATGGCCAAGATGTTGAATGCTTCTTCATGTATCTGTCAGCCATGTGTACTTCTTCTGAGAAGTGTCTGTCTATTTCACTCACCGACATCTTGATCAGGTCTTTTACTTTAGGAATTGTAATGGGGGGTTATATATTCTAAATGTTACTCCTCTATCTGAGAAATTGCTGGCAAAGTCTGTTTCCCAGTCTTCAGATTGTCTCTTCACTCTATTGATTCCTTTACTCTTTAGAAACTTTTAATTTATTTAATTTAATCCTATTTATTTGTTCTTGCTGTTATTTTTTGTGCAAGTGGGGATTCTATTTAGAAATTCTTTCTGACATCTATGACTTTAAGTATTTTACCTATTTTATCTTCCAGTAGGTTAAAAGTTTCTGGTTTAATATTTAGGTCTTTGATCCATTTTGGTTTTAGTTTGGTACACAGTGAGAGATATGGGTCCAATTTTATTCTTCTGCATGCAGATGCCAGGTTTTCCCAGCAGCATTTGTGGAATAGGCTATCTTTACTCCAGTGTGTGCTTTTGGCTATTTTGTCAAAGATCAAAGAGCTGAATGTGTCTGGGGATATTATGTATTCTCTGTTCTGCTCCAAAGATCCACATGTATGTTTTTGTATCAATATGATGTGGTTTTGTAAATCATTATTGCTTTGTAGTATAGTTTAATATCAGCTGTTGTGATGCATCCTTCATTGCCCTTGTCCCTCAAGATGACTTTCACTCTTCTGGGTCATTTCTGGTTCCATATGAGTTTTAGGATTATTCCAGGGTGTGGTGGTGCACCCCTGTAACCCCAGCACTTGGAAGGCTGAGGTAGGAGGATCGCTGTGAGTTCAAGATCAGCTTGAGCTACAAAATGAGCTCAAGTCCAGCCTGAACTGCTTAAGGAGATCCTGTCTCAAAAATGCCAAAAAAAAAAAAAAAAAACAGTTTTAGGATTGTTTTGTGTATATCTGTGAAGTAGGCTGTTTATAGGAAAGCTAAGTAATTCAACCAAAACCCTCTTAGAAGTATTGCTAACTTTAGCAGCATACAAAATCAATGCACAGAAATCAATAGCATTTGTGTACACCAATAGTACCCTTAATGAAAAGGAAGTTATGGGTACAACTCATTCATGGTAGCATCATGAAAAATGAAATACCTTGGAATTAATTTCATCAAGAGGTGAAAGGCTCTACAAAGCAAGTGCTGCTACTCTGAACAGGGAGATTGAAGACGAATCAGACATGGAAGGAGAAGCCCTGCTCCTGGGTAAGCAGGACCAGTACTATCAAAATGATCACACTGTCAAAACTGTTACACCAAGGTAACATGATCCCATTCAAAATACCAGCTCATTGTCATGACTATTTAAACAGATTGCCCTTGCCTGTGTACACGTGAAAGTAATTAGCAGAGCAGTTGGGCAAATTCTCACGGAACTATGCTATTTAGGACTTCCAAATAATCACCCAAAATACACATAGTTGGAAAATATTAAGAACTTTCTTTCTGCAAAGACAGTTGGGACTTTATCCAATAATACATACTGGATTTTTACCCCTTTCATATTATTTACATCGTATCTCTGTCTTGTCTCTTCCTCAGCCTCACCAACAGCTCCCTGAGTTTGTGCCAGGCCTTGGATGAACAATATGAGTATGAGACATAGGCAGTTCAGCAGCTTTGCGATTAGTGCCCAAGTTGAAGGCATGTATCACTCACACACACACACAAAATTCATGAAACTATAAAGTTTGGCTTTTAGTCTCACACCGCCTTCACCTCAGAATGTTTGCTTTGTTCCGGGAGTTCATTGTCTCCTCACCTTCTCTCTCATCACATATTTAAGGGACATATTTTTACCTGAAGGAATACAGTGGCAGTGGAACCAACACAAGAGAAGGTCAGGGAGGAGTTGGAGGGTGGGGTAGGGACAAGAGAAGCATCAGTTTGATTTCCACATTAGAACAGTCTGCCGAGCTAGTCCAGCATGGCTGGTGGTAGTGGAACAGAGAGGCTAGCTGTATTAATGCCCCTGGTACGGGATAGACACAAAGAAACCTGCATGTAACTAACACCTTAAGGCTTGATAGAAGGGAGGTGGGGTTCTTTCGGACTTGTGGAATTTAATGGCATCTCAATTTTTGCTAGTGTCTTGGTTTTCAGTCAGGGAGAGTCCTCTACTAAAACTGCGATCTCTCTTAACTTTAAGATGAACTCTAGAGAGAGCTGTAGGATACTCTAGATGGGTAGCGAATTTCATGTATAGGTGATCATTACTTTTTGATCAATGGTGTCTTTCCATTTAAAAATCCGGGTTATCTGATATATAGTGGAACATTGGTAGGTAAGTTTACAAATCACCACTGAGGTACTCATTTCTTAAAATTCAGATTACACAAATATAGGAACCTCACTTCTTGATAGATTCCAGCTGATGGTATAGCAAAACATGAAATAATAACTAAAAGTGAAATATAATGTTCAAAATAAAATGCGCATAATAAACATTTTATATCTGTTATAAAGATATGAAATTAATCCAATAATTTTTTCAAGTGAATAGCAAACTCCTTCCTACCCATTCTGTTTAAACCCAATGCAGAAACTACAGGAAAGAGGAAAGAAACTCTCAGTGGACAAACACAATTTGTTCCAGGGGGTGATACCTGAGTATGACGAATAATGGTCTGCTTCTTTGTTTATTGTGTGTGAATTGTAGGTTTGGCTTTGGCCATAGATACTGCTGTGGACTTTCTTTGCTATGTGTGCTTCTAACAGAGTGGTTATGGGGATGAACTCTAGTTCCTAAGGTTCCTCGGAACTATTTTGTAGAAAAGATAATATCCAGTATATCAAGTGAGGGAGAGCTCTTGAGTGTCTTTGTAAACTACACTGTACCCGCCATTCCTTCACATGGCTGTAAACTGTGTAGGAAGGAGGACCAAAGCGTCTTTCTTGGGAGCATCTTTCATTTGCCTCTGAACACTTCTCAACTTTCTCTTCTAACAAGGTGAATTGCATATCCATTGGGCATTTATTTTCTGTGGGCTTCTCCCCTTCCTGAGACATACTTAGTGCTATACAGAATTTATTTACTGATAAAGCACTGCAATGTACTTAATGAAAACAGACAGTTATCCATGTTAAGGACAGCTTTTTTAACTCTCTGTCAGTGATCTGAAGTTGTACTTGAATTCAAAGGCAACCTTGAGTACATTTTAGATATTTAGTCATTTGTAAAATACATTTTTAACTACTAGTTAAATATCCTCATTTTGAAACTGTTGGGTGAGGTGAGTTTCTGATTTCCTTTTGGAAAGGTAATGAGGTACACATCGGTACGATATTTAATAACTTCAATAGGTCATAGAGGTAACATACTAAAGTCAAAGAAACACTAAAATCACCCTCTGGGAAATAAATGAAGACTATAAATAGCCTCACTCCATTGAGGTCAGAATTTGTCAGCAAATGTGCTTTTTTATGAAAAACTTAGGGAAAAAGAAGCTACAGCCATAAAAACAGCCTTTACTTTTCACCACACATCTGCATTTCAGAATTCTAGCTGAGAGTTTATGGATTTGTGGTATCTACTTCTCAGTAAGTTCAGAATACTGAGGGTAACAATTTATGTCTTTGCAGCACAGATTCTAGTATCTTGTAAGTGCGTATCTATTATTAATATCAGATTTGGTCTGCCTGTTTCTTTGGAAAGTAAAATAATTATTATTGACTCTGCCATTCCTGGAAAAAAAGTTATATGCTAGAGCTCTTTTCACTGGGTTCCATACCTCACGTCAAGTTATGCTGACAAAATGTGCCTGGAGGGCTTTTCTGAGGAAATATCATGAAACACAGGCATGTGAAGGCACTGTATTATTTCCATTCACATTTGTGTTGTGGGTTTTGTGGTTTGTTTTCCATTGACTGCTAGAAAGTGAGAAATACAGGAAGCAAATCTATGGCAAGACTTTACCATGTATAATATATATTATTTGCTTTTAGTATTGTCTCTCATTTCCAACTATACTTTTCCTTTTTCTTTGTTTTTATTGAATTCCATTTTAAAATTTTCCATCTAGAGTATCACTTTATCCTTTCTCAAAACTTCTTTGCAGTGAGGTACTTATCAAAATTTCATGCATTATTTACATGCATATGTCTGCACTCGTATATAGATTTAGTGTCTTTTCTGATTTTTTGTTTCACAAAGTCCAGTCTTAGACTAATCTGTTATGTCTTGCTTATTCACTAGAAAGTTTTTCTATCTTCATTGAACATACGATATCTAAGTTTTTATGTGTGTGTTTATTACATCAGCTTTTATAAGTTACCCTAGAAGAGTAACCATCACTTTGGTCTGTTTTCCAGCAGAAAATGTTAGAAGTCTTATTTACATTTCAATATTGCAATAAAAGCGTTTTCAACTGGGTACTAAGCTTTATATCAGCTAATTTATTGCACATGTTAAAAGGGACTTTGTGTTTCACTATAAAAACAAATTGTTTCCTTGCAATATAAATTGCAAAAGTCTTAGTAATTGCTTTTCTGAAGCTCCTGATTCTGAAAAATTAGAAGAAAGAAAAAGAAAAAGAAAAAAAGAGGACACCATCCATGCTTTTGGCACAAGTAATATTTTATATAATGTTGATTTGTAAGTTTTATAATTCTGTCCCTTTAACCTTAAACGTTTTGATGCATCATGTAAAAGGATTTCAAATTTAGAAATGAATTATTTTATGTGAGTTAATCAAATACCATTGTTCTGTACTTTCCCATTAATTTATTATACTTAAACCTCATTAACTACGAATTTGTTATAACAATAAGCATCCACTCCTGCAGTCCTGTTTCGTGTCATTATTAGCCAGCTGTACACCCTGCTGCACTCCACAAGGCAGAAGCTCTGAATTGCGTATAGGTCACCAACCACTCCCTGGCATTTCAGAGTTTTATCTCTTTGCACTTGTATTCTCTTTGCCTGTAATAAATGTTCTTTTCTCCTTTGTTCACTGGAACAAATCTTATGTGACCTTCACACCCAAATCAGAGGTCATTTCTTTCAGAAATTTGCTGTTGACAGCTCCAGAGCGCATCCCTTGGGTTCCTTCTCACATTCTGTATATTTTTCTTTTCTGTTACACGCGTGTGTTTTTGCAGGAAGTTGCTTCATTGTGGTAGGTTTTTCTGAGCTTTTTCTGAAGGAGACATGCAGTGCCCTCAATTTTTGTACCCCTGTCATAGCATTCCTTATATTCTTACTGTCTGTAAAATGGATTAAATTAAATCAGATTGGAATTAAAAGCTGTATACAGGTAAAGAATTCCATTTAATAGAAGTTCAGAATGGAAAGCAAAGCCTTGCTGATAATATCAGCGTGGAGGAGGTGAGAGAATAATATCAGAAGCTCAGCTTTAGACTCTGAGCTTCAGGGCTCAGGGCACTGTCCTGGCAGGAGTGTGATGGGCAGCCTGGCCCAGGGAGTAAGTCTAGACAAGGAAATATTAGACAATGTGGCCAGAGTGATTTAAGAGAAAAGCAGCAAGAAAAATTAGTACAACAAGTATATCTGGAAGAATGCAGCCTTTAAAGAGGTTACAGGTGGAAAACATAAAGATTTTTAAAGGGTAGGCTGAAGATGCAGTAGGAGACGAGGGAGAGCTTTGTATCCTGGAAGCCGAAAGTGAGGAACTCAGAAACAAGTGATTGCTTGGTTTCCTAAGTAAATACACCTGGGAGACAGCCCTGACGACAGCAATAGCAGTTCCTCTGCAGTTAGTGGAAGAAACTGAGATTTTAGTGTTTTGAAGGGTAAATGGATTTTAGAAGAGATGGAGAGAGAGATGGTACCTACAGATGGTGAGCAGGAATTTGCTACATTGTGCTGTCAGGTTATTGGGGGACTTTTTAGAAGTGGCTTTGCCCTGAGACAAGGTATAGTAAGTTTTTGTCCTTGTAAATGATGAAGTACATAGACGAGAACATTACCAGTCTGTGAATACAGTTGCACCACACTTCTCTTATCTCACTGAAGTATATATGGTGTTCCTGGGCCACGTAATGGGCAATGAGAAGGGTAGGGTTTGTCAAGATGATGCCAGTTAAGAGCAACTACTTTCTGGGGAAGAGAAGGTGAGTAGATGTATCTAGAGGGATTGTTAGCCCTGATGATTCTAAAATGGGTTAGATACACCGGATCTGTGGCTGTACAACCTTGAGAAGATACTATTATTTTTCTTTTCCCACTGGCCCAGTATTCTGGTAGAAAGACAAATGCATAGTTTACCTCGATGCAATTTGGGTTCTTTGGACTAAATACTGCATAAATAAAAACAAAAAATGAACTACGAGAACTAACTTGTGCTGATAATAATTGAGATAGAACACTAGTTTGAATTTGATGTAGAGACAGACAGCAAAAAAGAGTTGATGCTTGAAATGGTTGATACATGTGCCAACTTGTGAAGTTGAGAAGTTTAGTTATGCAGCTCAGCAGGGAGCCAGGGTCCTCTATTTGTAAACATCCTGAGCCTTTGCAAGAGGAGGGCACCAAACATGTTGTGAGTGCTACACTTGCCCCAGGGCAGGTAGCTTGCTTACAATATAAGGGAAGGAAAGAGGCTTGCTCTCCCTGCACCACACCCCCTTCACACACACACACACACACACACACACACACACACACACACACTGCTTTTGCTTTCTTCTGCCACTTTGAAGTATTGCTGCTGTGCGAGGCTACCCTACCTTGGAGCCAGCTGACTGTGGATTTAAATTTTACCAACTTTGAGCTAAACACAACCTTTCCTTGCTTAATTTTGAATGTCAGGTATTCTGTCCCAGCAATGAGAGAAAGTCACCAAGACAATGCTAATTTTATCATGTGACTGAGAGTGCCAGTGGCAGTTTTGAACTTTGTTAGAAGCTGATCCTTTTGCTTGTGGACAATGAGTCTAGAAAGTAACATTTCTTTGGAGATGTCCTAGCATTTTGAGGCTTCATTGTGATGATTAATTCTATGGTATATGTAGACGCTGCATGAAATTTTTTCAGCTTTATTGTCCGGTATTGTATGTTAATCAGGCACTAATTTTCACTGTTAATCATGATAAAGGTTAGACTTCAGGCTGATATTTCTACTGCAGACAAAATTACTAAGGGCCATATTTTAACAGTTAAGATGTTCATTTAACATCTCAGGTGTGGACTATATTGATCTGGAAATGCATCTCCATTTTCATTGTTTCATCAAAAATTTTTCATTTATATTTTTATCTCAGTATACTAGACATGAGGTTTGTTAGGGTAGCCAGAGCATTACATTTTACCCTAGCTTTCTTTTTCATTGACAAAGAACAAGAAAAACTGAATGAGTCATCTTTAGCCCCTAATACCATTTGTATCTTCTTATAAATCAAAAGAAAATTCTCACCTTTTTATTTAATAATAAAATGTTTTCATTAAATATTGTATTTACATGAGTCATCCCTCAGTGATATATCCTAAAGTAAGTAGGTGATGGTATTAGCAGTAAATCACATTCATACAGAATTTTATTCTTAGTAAATTACCTTTATGTACAATTATCTCATGTGTACTAAATTGGATTAAATTCCATGGCCAAGACAGATAATTTTATTGCTTGAAGAAGTAAAAATAATTATCTGCAAAATTATATTGACAATGTTATAGTGCATGCAAATAAACTTTCTCTTTTCTTAAGAGGAAAAAATACACAATAATTATATTCTCATATATAACACATTTTAAATTTGACTTTCAACTCTTGAGTATAAAAATAGGTAACAGAGAATTTAGAAACTTCATGAAAATGATTTGAGAACATACTCAAACACAAATGACAAAGGTAAGATTCGACACTGTGTTAAGCACATGGCTCTGTTAACCTGTTTTTATTTATGGTATTGATATTTAAAGTTTCTTATGGAATGCAGACTGGTAAATAGTTAATAGATAGCTACACAATATGAAACATTTCTACATAGATAACATCAAGGGTTCATGTAGGAAAAATACAAACCATCTACCTGCAAGAAACAGATGCTGTCAGGTTATATAATTATAATAGCGAGGTAAATGTGTAATGATCCTTTCATTTACTCATTCTGTGACTATTTCTGAGACCAGTACATATGATAAGCACTAGACATAGTTGACTCCAGAATTATGTTTATTCCATTGTGAAAACTCTGGTCTTATGAAAAGAGGAGAGGTAAGTAACAATGAGTACACAATTTTAATAGTTACACATGGTACAGAATGGTCTGTGTGTGAAGCGACTATGCTGTGTAATAGAATATTCTGAGTAGACTTTGTAGTAGGAATGCTTTTCTGAGGAAGCAGTGACTGAGCTGAAATCTGAAATGTGAAAAAGTGACAGCATTGAGCATGTTCAGAGTAGGTACACCAGGATGGGTTTGGTGAGTGCTGTAAATTCAGGGCAGTCCCAAGTGGTTGGTGGCCAGAGTAAAATGGGTTATTGTGCAAGATGAGACAGAGTGTCTCGTGGGTAGCGAACCATGAAAGACCTGGGATTTTTTGAGAAGGAAAGGGAAGGGTGGGAATAGCAGGCCATATCCTGCATGTATTTGGGATTTTGAAACAGTGCTCTGGCTTTGGCTTAGATAAGGTAGTGCTGAAGAATAACAGTAATGTAAGTTGATGCGTGGGCAAGGAGAAGAGTGATGCTTTGACAGAAACCAGTGGGGGTAGATTCAAAATTTAAATATAAGACAAAGTACAGATGAATTGGTGTGATTGAGCAGAGCACACAAAGGAGGAAAGATGTCAAGGAAGTCATTTAGATTTATGCCTTACTTAATTAGGTGATGGTGGTACCATTTACTCAGCTTGGTCTGATCCCTCCGTGGAAAATGATTTGATGTTTCTTTTACTTTAAAGAGAATTTAAAAAATAGCAATAGCAAAATGCAAAGAACCTAGACAAAAACAAAACAAAGCAAAAATAGGAAGAATGAAACAAGTTTCAGAACAAAATAACAGAGATGAATAGTGGTTGTTATATGACATATTGTTATCTTCATCAAAGTTGCTCAGATTGCCAGATGTAAGAATGCAAGATTGATCAAACCCCTAAAGAGAGTGAAAAATAAAAACAAAAAATTATAAACGATGCAGAGTTTCACTAAACATTGTATTATCCCCCTAGTTGTATATATTGTATATATATTTGGTTTGATGTATATATAGTTGTATATATATATATTTGGTTTGATGTTTTTTTAGACACCCTACATGTCAAATAAGTCCTTCTAGAGTGGTGTTTCTGTTTTCTTGATCTCACATTTCTAAGGAGAAGAGCTTCCAAAAAACATCAGGATGAAACTTCCCTTTTTTTTGGACCAGAAATATTTCCTAGTTAATAATTTTGGAGGAAGACAATGACTCACCCGTTCAAGGCTGTCTCTCCTCACTCCCCTCTTTCTTTCATAGGGGAGGGGATTTCTGCATCTCTTTATACAGTTTAAGAGCTTAGTTTCTACTACAATGTCTCTGCCTTGGAATTACCCTTCCAGCATGTGAGAGTGTAGGCAAGGATCTTTCTACTAAGATATACTGCAAGCCTGTTTTGGTCACAGATACAACTTGCAGTTTAATCAATGTTCCAGTGATAAAGCTTTTCATTTTCCATTTGTCTTTCTTCTGGGACTGTCTTTTAATTAGCCTTTTACTTTAGAATTGAAGGCAATGATTTAGGGCACCTAAAAACTCATACAGTTAAAAAAAAACCTGAATATTTTGCCTTGAGGGATAGTTGCAGCTGTGAAGATGTAGGAGGATGCCTAGAGAGAGAAGGAAGAAGGATGGGCACCTATAATTGAACTTTTGGTTGAATGTCAGCCAGTGTATTCAGTGGAGGACTAAACTACACTAAATTAACGGAAACAAGTTGAACATTGGGTGTAGAGTATTTCAAAGGCTCTCTGAACTGGACTTCTGCTTGAAATCCTATGTGGTGTGTTTGATGATGTTGGAAAGTTCAAGGGGGAAAATGCTTTGGGATAAATGTTTCTTCAGCTTTTTTTCTTTCGTGAGATCGAGTCTTGTTATGCAGTTCAGGTTGGCCTTGAGCTCACTTTGTAGCCCAGGCTGGTCTTAAACTTGCAACAATCCTCCTACCTCAGCCTCTGGAGTGCTGGGATTACAGGGGTAATGCCTGGCCTTCAGCTTCTGATTTTTGGTAGAAAAGGTCTTTAATCAAAATTTTTTTACACATCAACATTTACAGCTTAACTAGAAAACATCTGTGCAAAACTCTTATTACAGGTAAGACAGATAATCGGTGACCACAGCAGAATTCCCTCAAAAGAGTAAGTCTTAACTCTATTGTAAGACCTCTCCAAAGCAAAAATCCATTTACTGAATAATTCAAGTATTTCATGTATAGTTGAAAACAACTGAGAGGTCAAAACATATAATGGTTGTTACATCCAAGCACTGATATTAAGTCCTTTTCTCATATTCATCAGCTTTTTAAAACATAAGAACAAATCTACTTATTGAAAACCATCAACTGGCCAAATATTTAAAACACCTTTGAAATGTTCTCTTTTAGTTAATAAATTGAAGTTATCTAAAAGTTAGGAAAGAAAACAGAATACACAAACTTGAAAGGAACATGATTGCATGAAGTTTTAAAAATCACCTTCCTTTTCCTTTTGTTCTTAAAATCAGTCTCTAAGAACCAGTACTTACTTATAGATGCTTAAATTGAAGAAAGAAAAGCTTTGCCCGCATCCATTTTAGGACATTTCTCCTTTTCATTTTTGTTCTTGAAATTGTGGTCATTTTTATCTCTTTCTAGAATATCTTTTATTACTCTTTGTAGGGTTGATTTGGCACTCATAAAGTTCTTCTATTGTTCTTTGTTGTGGAAATATTTTATGTTGCCATTAAATTTGAAGAATATTTTTTCAGGATACATAAATCCAGGTTAGAAATTGCTTTGTTTTAAGGCCTAGAACACCTCACTCCAAGCTCTTCTTGATTTGATGGGCTTTCCTTTATAGGTGACCTGTTTCTTTTCTCTTAATTTTCTGTTCTTTTGCTGGATTTATTTGATCTTGATTATTAATATGTCTGGGTATAGTATTATTTTGGTTATGGCTAGTTGGAGTTCTATATACCTCACCTAATGTCAGAATCTATTTCCATGCTTGGGAAAATTTCTGGTATTACTTCTGTAAATACTCTTTATATGTCATTTATGTTGCCTCCTGTTGTTTCATTGACACCTATTAGTCTTATATTGTTGCTCTTTGCATCATCTTGCTAGTGTTAAATTTATATTTCTTGGCTCCTTGATAGTTTTAAGAGATCTTTCCTTTTGTGATCATTAGCTGTAATGCTGTCTTCAAGATCTGAAAGTCTATCTTCAGCTTCATTTAAGCGGTTTTGCCAGCTTTTGGTGGAAGTTTTGATTTCCTGGATATCTCTTTGAATCTGTTTCATGAATTCTAGTTCTTTCCTATACTGTTCATTTGATGTTTACATCATTTTCCTATGGTCATCCGATTTTTTATGATTTCTTTAGATGTCCTGAGCAGTTCGTTCATTATTGTTGTCATTTTTTTTTTATCTGAGAGATTATTTCTGATATGATTTCTTCTATGGCCTTAGGAAGTTGTTTCTTTCCTTTAGTAGCAACCATTTCAGCGATTTCAGGTGTGTAACTTCCAGGTTCTCCTATGTTGATGTCTCCTGGGCTTGTTTTGGGTGAGGTTTAGTTCTGAGATTGCATTTTCCTTCTTCATCTTACCATTTTTGGATGTCAGAGGCAAAACGCCCAGCCTCACACTTCCTGGTCAGCTCTTCAAAGGCGTTTAGCTACCCTAGTTTTCCTGAGTTTCCGACTAATCCCAAGATGACAGTGGGTGGTGGGCCACCAGGTGCAGGATACCCAGGCAGTAGGTGTTGTGTAGGGCTCACACCACAACCATAATGCCAGTAGAATGCTGGCCTCTGGTACCAGGGTCTGCAGGCAGTTGATAGAAAGTGTATGGGCCCCACCTGTGAACCAAGATGGTGGTAGGCTGGCTACTGCAACAGGATGTGCACACGTGTGCCTCACCAGCAAATTGCCACTGGAATTTCTTAGAAGCCTCATTACTGAAAGGAGATTCAATAAATACAATTCTGTAGGAGCCCAAATGTTGGAAAGTCATAATTCTGTAGAAGTTAATATTCATTCAAGATAAATGTTATTTTTTCTGGATAACCTTTCATAAAATTTTGCAACCTGTAGCTTGTCATGACTGGAATGGAAAGAGTTCAAGATGTATCTCTCTTCTTGTTATCAACAGGTTATGCATGACTCAAATTTGGTATTTTTCTAAATTTTTCGGGCTGCTTTATGTAGAACTAAACAAACTTCAAATGTCCATGACTCCCATGTGACATAGAAGAATGAACAATTCCCCTGAATAAAGTAAATTTTCTAAAAGTGTATGTAAAGAGCAAAATAAAACATGGATAATAGGAAGTAGGAGACTTTTCTAAGTTTGGAGAACAGGAGAGAGAATGGTGAGCAAGAGGAAGGAAAGAGGATGGACAAAAAGAACAGAGGGTAAACAATGGAAGTAAAGCTTGTGCAAATGGGCAAGGCATGGAGAGCTGGAAGGAGCAGGGAAGGAATGAGAAGGGTAGGGGACAGACAAGGAATTAAAGTGTGCTATGTACCTGTGCCAACTCTCCACAGTAAGTGGGATCATTATATACAGCATACACATACTGGTATATATATATTTTAATTGAAGCAGTGCACCTAGAATCCTAGCCCTCAGGAGGCCAAGGCCAAAAGATCGACAGGAGTTTGAGGTCATCCTGGACTACATGGTGAATTTAAGACTAGTCTAAACTCCATAACAATACCGTCTCTCAAAATAAAATAAAATAAATGAAAAATAAAATAAAATAAAATAAAAATAGAACTAAACATTTGGCAATGAGACAGTTTTTGGTAGTTAAGGAATGCTCATGTTAATGACTAGCATGGTCCACAGGAAATAATTGTCTGTGAATGCCAACAGAAATTCCCAGGAAAATCATATCTAGGAATACCTATAAAACACTTTAACAGAAATTTAATGAATATTGGAGGGTTAAATCACAACACCAATGTGTGAGTCAATTGGCAGTCTTATTTCCTTAAAAGTTTTATAGGACAAAGATACAGTTATTTGAAGTAAAACAAAATATGAGCTCACACTCCAGCTACTCTGGTATTTCAAACAAAAATTGTCCATTAACAGGAGAAGTTCTATAACAAAGACCATTCTTTATAAGCTGACTAGTGAGCAAAGACTCAAAAGTTGCTTGTACAGAAATGAGATAATAACCATTATTAAATATTTACTTGAATAAAAGGAGTTAATGAATGACAATAAAATATAATAACAGAACTATCTAAATTATATTCAAATGCTAAAATTAAGTTTCAAGTTGTTATGAAACATTTTAGGAAGGCAGTTAAATGTTCAGTTGTACTGTATTCAGCAGAATGCTTGAGGTTACTACAATAATTATAAGATGAATTTTCACTACCAAGCAAAAATATATCAAATAGTTTAAACATAATTTTCTGTATTAAAGAAGTACAATGGTTTTATTTTTCTCTGCATGAGTGTGATTACTAAGTAGATGGCAGCAAATTCAACCAAGGAAATCTACCTTCAAAGTGTGCCAAGGGGTGGGTGCTTTAGAAATGGCAATTAATCACTGCATTACTTATAGTATGGTAACAGTTTATGGTACATTAATCAGACATAACTTCTGCTTAATTAACCAAACTGCCCAAAAATGTCAAGAAGGATCACACAAACATAATCAAGCAAAATAAAATGCATTAGCTAAGAAGTGATCATTACAAAATGAAATTTAACTTGCCTCAAATTCTTTCACTTGCTTGATTTTTATACTTTCATTGGCTATTTTAGAAATCAGTATTTTCACCCCACAGTTGAAAAGGGTATTTTAAAAACAGATAGCATCACAATAATAGCTTAATATATAGTATGTGATGTTTCCATTATGGCAAACCCTTCTTTAATATTTTGGGTAGTTTTTGGTGTTGGAGCACCTGCCTACTTCATCACATGATTTCCTGCATGACTCAGAGGCCAGGTGTAAAGTCAAAGTTCAGTCATTTCTCAGCTACATGATTTAAGACGTTAGTCAACATCTCTGTATCTCCATTTCACAATTACAAAAAGGGGCTAATAATGTCACATAATGTGGAAGGTGCTTATGAGAATGAAACTAATACTTTTAAAGGGCTCAATTAATCTCTGTACAATAAACTTTGCTTTTCATTTTAATTTGTATTATTCTGAATGTATTACACCCTACTCTCTCCACTGTTTCATTATTGTATCCTTCGTAGCCCTTAACCAGTATCCCAGCCCCACACAATTTCTTTCTCTTAAGAGTCTTACATCAACATGTGTGCAGCCGCTGGTTGCCTACTGCAATGCTGTGACTATAGTACTGTAGGGTTCAAATGCACGCTTCAGGCTTTCTAAGTAACTTGTACATAATACACCTCTTGCCTGTCTTTCTTCAGATATTTCATCCATTCATGTATTCAAAATAGTATGAGGTATAATGGATTTTTATGTGAGGAGATACAGCAGGAAAATAGAAATCAGAGTGGACAAAGTGTATGCTTATTTTATGCATATGGTGCAACAGTGTCAGATAATTAAGACAAATAGATAACTGCAGATGTCCATCCAGTTTCCATTTTATAATGAAAGCATAAGCCAGGTGCTGACTGTGGCAGGAGCCTTAGGAACATAGTAAATCTTTGTACATCTTTTCTTGGATTCTTAAATGACATAGTATCCAAGTACACAGGGTTAGGAACCTTTTGGTTATACATTATAATCAGTGGCTGCATGATTTCTTTTACCTTGCCTTACCACTTGTTCATGGAAGTAAAGGGGGCTTTCCCTGTGTTTTGTCTCTATATTGTATAACATCTCCTTGGACAGCTGTGCAATTACTTGAGATGGGACTATCTACCCGGTGAGCTGTGCAAGGGCTCACATGTTTTATATTGGAGAAGGGTGGGCATAGGTGCATAGGTTACTGTCAGGACACATGGATTTCAATAGCGGTGTCTCAGCTCACCAGATTTGTTTCAGTTCCCTTCAGTATCACATACTAAGAACTCAATTCATAACTAGTTGATAAGGAAGAGTCTCAAATTCAGTCTGTTATGTGTTTTTCCTATCATTGTCTCAAGAATTTTCTCAACTAGTAGTAAATATTTTCACAGCTTTATTACCTCTTTTGCAGTTCAACTTATCAGGAGGGTGTTCCACGCAATGCATGACTTTTCATCCTTATATTTAATCTTCTATTAGGTTGGTTTTCTCTTCTTAGTGTCTTCCAAATTATGGGACACTTCCATAGTAATTAGATCATAATGTATTGATCAGTTTTTCTCTCCACAACACATTACAAACATAGTTTCACAAGTGAATGAAGAAGTAAAAGGTCTGGAAGAAAGAATACTATGAAATTGTAAAGGGAAGTATATATATTGCTGAGTTACTGACTAAATTACAATGTGTTTTGTTGATGGAAAACACACCCTTTTTAAACGCATTGTTTTACCAGTCCATCTCAAATGTCACATGGAAGAATGAAGAAAAACCAGCACAGTGAGTAGTCCCCAAATTTGAATTTTTTTCCATAATATAACTGAATGGTAGATAATTCAGTTTATTTTAAAATGTACATGTAAAGACCATCATAGGGAGAAGATTTTTTTTTTTAATGTAACAGTCTTTTATCAAAACCTATAAAGGTTAACGAATAAAGTCAATAGACAAGTTAGCTTAGTTTCATTTGATTTTTGAATTTAATTAAATGAATATAATGACCTAACAAAGTAAAATGTTTCATAGTATATTAGTTTGTTCATATTTTCTTGTCTAAATGAACGCACCTTTCTTGTGTGTTTTCTGCTTGACACAAAATAGGAAATATTTTCAAGACATCCAAAATCAAGCTATTGCTATGAAATCTTTGTGCTTTTTGTTTCCTTGGAGATTAGTATTGTTATTTGATTAATGATAATGGGAAGAGAATAATTTTGACACTTTTAAATATCCTTTTTAGTGTCTAAGCAATTTAATGGAGAGATTGTAAGAAATTTATTTTTAATTCTTGATGTATAGTTTTCATTCTTAAATTCTGACATCTCTATTGATAGCTTATTTATTACAGTTTCTAAATTTTAGCCAAGGGAAACAAAGGAGGAGAACTTACATATAATTAATTTCTTTTCTCTTTCAGATTACTGGTGTATTCTCATATATCGTTTCCCCAGATATTAACAAATATATTTATAATTGTCATTTTATTAAACACTTTGCTTTATTATATTTGTTATCTTATTTGCCAGTAAGAACATATCAGTAAAGCAGGTTAGGTGTAATTTGCCATTTTACAGATTACAAATATGAGTGTCAGAGGTAGTATGTGAAGCTATGACTCATGTTTCCTGGTGCTTATGAAGTCTTTTTTTTTTTTTACTGTGTTGCTCCATGATGGTTAAAATGGTATTTCAGTTTATCATATCAGTAATCAATTTACCCCTTTTTAACATATTTACAATGTTTAAACAGGATTGAAAGATAAAGCAAGCATGAAAAAAATAAACGTAGATCAATGTGTGGACCCTACAATCAGGCCATTATGTAGTAATGTAAAGTCATAGTGGTGGTATGGTTAAAAGATTTAGCGATCAGTTTCATAGAAGCCAATTTAAAAAGAAAAGTACAGTCTAATCATTCATGGTCCTCAGAAGTTAGAAGTCAATTATTCAAACAACAATGGAGACAATATCAAAACAACACAAAAACAACAAAAATGAGACATGACCTCAAAACAAAATGTATGCTACAGCCAATTATTCTTTGGGCTGAAAATAATTGTTCTCAGTAGTAACATCAGAGTAGAAGTTTTTCAAGTGTAGTGACTTTCCCAGACACTATGAGATGTGCCACATTTTTAGCACCACTCATTCAGGATTTTCCCAAGGATCCTTTCTCGCACAACCTCTGATGGCAACCCAGCCGAATTCAGCTCAACCAAAACAACTTTACGGGTGCTTGTAGAGTGAAATAGAAACACTAACTTCTTGAGTGGACTCAGGAGTACCAGAGCACTGGGGAGTAGGAGCCTTCAGAAATGCTGTAGCGATATTCTATCTCTGCTAGGTGATTGATAAATATAAGCTAGTAGTATGAGTACACCATGTGCTGCAGTACAATATGCCTCAGTCTAGAGTGAATTCTAATGTCAGATAAAAAAAATCATAAAAGATAAAAGAGAATCAAAATGGGATCAATAAATGTGATATATTTAACAGCTGTGGAAGTTGGAAAGCCCAGAGAGAAGAAATGGTTGAATGTGCAAACATTCTAACTGTATTTGGAGATGGGCCAAGTAAATAGAATACAGACATGGTAATTGATATTATTTAGTGTTCACATATGACAGCATTCCATGTTTAAATAAATATATTTGATGAAGATATATAAGCTCAGCATATCTCCTGGTTGTACAAAATTGTCCAACAATGGGGCTAAAGTTATATACCTATAACTATAGATATACAAGTTGCTCTGAAGAGAATGCTTATCTTCTATTGGATATTTGGGGACTGTTACAAGTTGAACACCCCTACAATGCTCAAGCTGCTTTGGATTTTAGAAAAAATTACATTGTAGATTTTTGCACTAAACATATTCAACCAGTAAATTTAATGCAGCTCTTCCAAAATGCATTTTTTGCGAGTACCATACAGATTTTATTACAATAGCTTTTAGTCTAATTAAAACTCAGGGATTGTGGTGCCTTCTGCCTTGCCTTTGTTACTCAGGATTGTCTCTGTTATTCTAAGTCTCTGCTGGTTCCAAATAAATTTTAGAAATGTTTTGTGCAGTTCTGTGAGGTATGCTAATGGTATTTTGATTGGGATTGCATTAAATCTGTATGACTTTGGGGAGTATGGCCATTTTCACATGGTTGGTTCTTCTTATCCAGGAGCAAGAGATATCTTTTCATTTTCTGATATCCTCTTCAATCTACTTTTTCACTGTACTATAATTTTCAATGTATTGATATTTTACCCCCTTTTTAGATTGACTCCTATTTCATTTTTTGGATGCCATTGTGAAGTTCTGGTCTTCCCAATTTTTCTCTCAGTGAGCTGATTCTTTATGTACAGGAATGCAGTTGATTTTGAGTATTAACTTTATATCCAGTACACTACTGAATTTGGCTGTTAAATCTAAAAGTCTTTAGGAACACTGGAACAGATTCAAAGATACAAACACACTCAGCCACCTTATCTTTGACAAAGGAGCCGACAGTGTTCACTGGAAGAAAGACAGCCTGCTTAATAAATGGTGCTGGAAAAACTGGCTCACTATGTGCCAAACAATAAAACTAAACCCATCTCTATCACATGCAATAAATTAAAGCTGAAACAGACAAAAGATCTAATTATTGAAGAGGAAAAATCTGCTGGAGGAAAAATAGGTAGAAATCTTGAAGACATCAGTTTAGGCAGAAAGTTCATCAACAAAACTCAAACTGCACAGTAAATCTTTCAAAGAATCAACAACTGGGATCTCATCCTATTAAAAAGTATCGGAGCTGGGGACATAGCTGAGTGGCCCAGCACCTGCCTGACAAGCATAAAGTCCTCAATTCAATTCCCAGTACTAAAAGAAAATTTCATATCAAAAGAAATCACCAATATAGTGAAAAGACAACCTACAGAGTGGGAAAAATTTTTACCCTATTGTCCTTCACACAAAGGACTTATATCTAGAATATGTAAAGAACTGAAAAAATATCAGATCCCCCAATTCAAAGACCCAAACCGAAACTGGTCATTTGGGATGAATGCATACTTCTCAGATGAAGAAATACAAATAGCAAATAAGTATATTCAAAAATATTCAACATCATTAGTTATTCAAGAAATACAAATTAAAACAACCCTGAGATTCTGTCTCACCCCAGAAAGAATGGCTCTCTTCAAGAAATCAACCAATAACAAATGCTAGTGGGCCTGTGGGGAAAAAGAAACCCTCCTCCACTGTTAGTGGGAGTGTAGACTGGTGCAAGGACTGTGAAAATCAGTCTGAAGATTCCTCAGAAACTAGGATTAGTGGTCCTATTTGACCCAGTTATTCCCTTTCTGGGTATCTTTCCAGAAGAAATGAAAATGTACCACTGCAATATATGTGCACCCATGTTTATAGTAGCACAACTGTAATAGCTAAATCTCAGAAACAATCCAAATGCCCATTGACTGAGAAATGGATAAAAGAAAAAAAATATATATAATGAAGTGCTACTCAGAGTTTATCCTATAAAGGATAAACTTGAGACTTTTTATAGGTAAGTTGTTGCAATTTAAGACCATACTCATACATGTAACAGATCAGTCCCGCATGTGTTAACATCGTATTGTCTCCTAGTGTAAGAAGCTGAGAGAGTTAATAAGATCCAAAATGTACAACAGATACTGTGAAATGGGAGAAACTGTTGAAAAGGAGAGAGGAACTGGGGTGGGGGAATGGAGAAAAGGAAGGGAAAAGGGAGTGTATTACACACACTCGACAGTTAAAATAGTTATACTACTACACTGAAAAGGAAGGTTTGTATTTATATTGTTTGATCAATTTTTCATGCTTATATCTAATAGTCTGATCACCTACTTTGAAGATAACAATACGCAGTGTATGAGCCATGGTTACTGTCCTACTGTCTTGCTTTGAAATTTTGTGTCATTGCTTTTATTGTTTCTAAAATAAAAATAAAATGTCAGACACTTCTGATACCAAATATAACGTATATGGGGCTGGGGATATAGCTCAGTGGAATAAGTGCCTGCCTAGCAAATATAACGTATAATCAGCCTGTAGTGTAAATCTTTAGCTTTCTCATATCCATGTAGTACTATAGAAAGTTCATATGTTTAAAAATAGGAAAAAGCATTTGCTATTTTTGATTATATGATAAGGAAATTCAACAAAACAATTGTACACTAGATGATAACATAGTACATAATAATTGCTTATGGTATCTATAGATTGCATGTGTGTATATATTGGTGTATATATGTAGCATTTATGTAAAAATAAGTGTAGGTTATGTTATACATACAGACATATTTTTATACATTACTTTTTATGACAATGAAAACAATTTTCTAATTACTCTATTTTTGGTGATTTGTTGCAGAAAAATTGTTACATATGAGTAGTGTTTATAGGTCACCAAACATAGAACATGAATAAATTTAAAATTGTATGTATACTTATCACATGAAAAAATAGGTATCACAAATTTTATATTTTAAATATCAATTTTATATTATTTCATGATGTTTATAAAATATCTTTAGTTTAGGAGAAGCTCAATTTTATACAGCTCATATTCATATATATAAATTTTTACAAAGTAATTTAATGTTGAAACAAACATGTGAGCCTGAATTGAAATATTTGCATTCATAATTAACAATAATCTTTTTGTACTAAAATGATGTAGGTTTATGCTTTGTAAGGAGACTTTTTTCGTAATTATGTTACAAGTTTTAAATTGAAAATATGTAAAAATATTGATATACTCAACTTTTACACCACTGTCCCATAACACTTCATGCACTGCTGAAGTATTTGAAAATGATGATGCAATAATATCTCTCCAGGCAGCCTTAAAGCATTGTTAACAAGTGTTTGGATGGTTTTAGAATTAAAAAGTCTTCATATCACTTGTATATGATTGTTCGTATTTTATTTTTGGTTTCAGTTTAAACATTTTGTGACAGATATTTTTACTATACGCATTTGATAAACCACCTAAAATCAGTGTTGGCACCATAGTGGTAGGATTGTACTGTTGCATAGTTTCATAAATAAAGCAATCTAGTGCTAGTTCACAGTCTCCTTGTGTTTCTAAGGGTAAGTTTTAGTCATTCTTGCTGTGTGTCTCAGCTTATCTTTGCTCATCATGGCTTCTGTTTAACTAATGTCATCTTTAAATTGAAAAATCCCTGCAGTGTTAGTGGAAATCATATTTTGGAATTCCCTTACTTTCTTTGATATAATCCTCAAGATGAAGAAAATGTAAACATACATAATCTTGCTTTTTAAAAAATAGTGTTTCCCATCCACTTATTCATGTAGTACCCATGAAACAATTTCAAATGTAGTGAAGTGTTTTATCACATTGTTGCTGCTTTTGTATAGTATCACCTCCTCTCACACAGCTGCCGTGTATAGCAGGAAAGTTAATGAAGAAAGGGTTTCGTCTTCAGTTTCTCTTTAAACATATGTTGTATTGACAGGAGTCTCTGTTGCAAGGTCATGAATGCTGAATACCAGAATATTTCATAAAAATGTGGCATGTTTGGTCAGTTGAGTTTTTAGTTATTTTTTACCTGTATTATAGTTTTGGAGAACTGATACATTTTGGTGTTCATTTTCCTGTTTGAATAAATAATCTTTTAAAAATTGAAGAAAAGTCTTTCTGAAAAATCTTTAAGGGATTATTGGTTTCATGAAGCAGAAATTATGTCAGAATGCTGTGTGTGTGTGTGTGTGTGTGTGTGTGTGTGTGTGATAAGATTGTAGTTATTAGGCACAAGCAAACATGTGCAAATTGTACCTTAGCAAGATATGTTCCACATTTTACTAAAATATTTTATATTTCCTTAAATTTCATAATGTGTCAGACACTCCCACGTATTTCAGATGTCAGCCTGTCTAACTTTGTTAGCAGTTCAGTCTAGCTGGTTCCATCCTTTCCACTGCATTGTTGAGAAAAGGGAGTCTAGCAACTAGCGAACAGGTCATGTACACTCAGTTTTCGCTGAGCCTCAAATCCAGGATTTTAAATCAAATGGTTAAACTACCCATCAGTAGATGGTAGAATCCTTTCCTTTACCCTAAAGTACAATATAGCATATAAAAGTGAAGGAAGACTATTTCTATTGGAAGATTCAGGGCTCTTTTCTAAAGTTTATATTATTTATTTGAAATTTTTATCAGCCATATAAGTATGGGGAAAATATTCATCAAACTTGCAAGTTAAATACAAGTGAGAGATTTTTTAAAAACCCTAAAATGCTAAGTAGCTGACTGCCTTCAAAATAAACTGTGGGGTTGATCCTGTAATGCATTAGGAATACGTGTAAGGTGATACCCTTGGATCCAGTAAAGCATGAGAACAGGACAGCATAGGAGAAAACTGCTTTAGGAGTGAGCTGTGTGTCAAGGTCTTAGAGATTATCATGAGACCAGCTCCAGTGCGGTGCAGTTCCCAAGAAGATAAAGTCAGTCTTAGGCTGTATTAATATGTTACATTTGTTTCCTTGTGTAATCTTTCCTCGGTTAGGGAATAACTCTGGAGTATATCCCAATTAAAAATTTTTATCTGTGCTATGTTAATCATTCCCCATGCTGTAATATTTAATCTCAATAATAGATTTAAAAATTCTTTGTGACCCATTTCATTACGAAAAATCAGTTAAAACTCAGGTCTCAAACTTGATGTAAATTGTGCATTCTTCCCCCTCCCTGTTGTAACCTTAAATGGACACAGTGACCACATGGGGTGAAGAGCCAGTGAGGTGTGGGCTGGCCGTGATGCCCCTGTCTTCTCTCCACGGTCTGCCTGCCTCAGTGCCTTGGATGGAGCAGAAAGAGTGGACAGCACCTTGTATACCAGTTACCATAGCGGGTTCTATTTACATTCTCTGCTTCCCTGACTCCATTGTGCTGGTTTGTGGGTCTCATTTGTGAATTATCTGGACATTCTATTCTACGAAGAGATCCCATCTGGGAGATCCCATGTGACTTTCCATTGGAGAAGACTCCACTGTAGCTTCATTAGCCCTTTGCTTTGGGGATCTTCCTGCTCACTACTGAATGATTCTACTCCAGCTATCATTTGTATATTCACTTGACTGACAGGAAAGTTAAGGTGTAACTCTTCGGACTCTAGGCTCCCCTCTCCTGCATCTTGAGGGTTTGGGTGGGATACTAGCTTGACATGCACAGAATATCAATTTGTGCAGAGCGCCTCAAATTTCACTGAGTAACTCCTGAAGTACTGAGTAGATTTACCTCGACAATATCCTATTTTTATATTCCATTCAGAAGATCCTGAGAGCGCCTTTTGTTCATCGTTGCCTTTTTAAAATAATAGCTGTTGGGAACAGCTATTGTTGGGAATAACTACAGTTGGGAACCACTGAATCTTACTAAGAATCACAACTGTCTATGTTATTGACTTCCTTTAAAGTAAAACACACTTATAATTGTGAGATTATATTTGATATTTCAAAGCAACCATAACAAAAAGTTTGGACAACAATGCATTGGATATGCAAACAGGTTTGAATAAGATATTGCAGTTCTTATTGCTGTGGTAATGGTGCAGGGAGACCTGGAATGTAGGCACACTTTGTTGGTATGGTTTGGACACCAGTGCTGTGAAATGAAGGGTTAAGACCCCTTTGAGGAGAAAAGAACATTAGATGATCTCTAGGAACAGTGACACTAATGCCTCCCAAGACAAAGTGCTGGCAGAGGGTCCAAGGGCAGAGCATGTGCATCTGTGAGAATGAAACCATCTGAAGGGTGGCAAGTGCTCCTCTGAGTCACACTTGAGTCCCTTTATGTTTGTTTCCACCGTGAAGCAGGAGTTGGCATTTCTGCCAGCCCCTCGCAGTCCTATTATTTTCTCATCTTTGCTTTATAAATAGCTGGCTCTCGTTAGCAGGTTACCTTTCTTCAGTCTTCCTCTGCATGGCTGCTATAACAAAATGGCATGAATCAGGTGGCCTAAAAACAACAGAAATTTATTGTTCCTGTTTGGAGGTAGGAAGTTCAAGACTCAGGAATCAGTAGAACAGAAACCTGGTGATGACCTGCTTTCTGGTTCCTGCCTGGTGACTTCCAGCTGTGTCTCTACATAGTGGGAGGAGCCAGGTAGGTCTCTAGGGTTTCTTTCATAAAAGCTTCAACCTAAGGTTACACTCACCTTCATGTCTCCTCCTAATACCAGCATGGTGGGGTGCTCAGGATTTCACCATAGGAGTTGGGGGGAGGGGCAAAAATTATCAGACTATAGCACATATTTCTGAAAATAACCCCTTGACAAGGAACTTGCCATATTTGGCTCCTCATGGGCAAATAAAGAACACTATATAATCAGCCCAAAGATGTGTGTAGATGTAAGACTCCTTGGAGAAATAGCAATGCTGATTTTAAATTATCAAAAAATCATCGATTTTAAAAGATGTTGTCTTCCCTATATAAAAGGAGGTGCATTAGCAAATAGTCCAGTAAAAAATCAATATGTAAATAATAAAAATTTGCACATATAAAGAATTAATCATGGACAAATGTTAATAAAAGGGGCGTGTTTTGGTTTTGATTTTTTTTTTTTTTTTTTTTTTGTCTTTTTGAGACAGGTTCAGTTCAGGCTGGCCTTGAGCTCATTTTGTAGCCCAGGCTGGCCTCAAACTTGCGATGATCCTCCTGCTTCAGCCTCCTGAGAGGACTAAAAGCATTAAGTCAAGTAAATGCAGTAAAAATATATTTTATTGAAAACCAGCATGAACTTATTTAAATATTTTATTGCAACATTTAAATTCTCAAGAGATTTTTGAAATGTAACCATAATAAGTAATGTTTCCATCGCAGTATTCAGTCGCCACTTCCGACAGCACCCAGGAGCCTTAGCCCCCTTCTCTTTATTCTATGACATTCATTTGCCGAGGTTATCGCATTCACAGCACCGGTGTGCTGCGCAGTCCCTCCACATGCTGTTTATTAATTACGCACATTTCCACATTATTACCTGTCTCTCATGTACGTGATTATACTTATTGTAAAATATTATATTAGATGACATCATGTAGTTAGCTGATTCTCCCTAAGTGTACAGTATGGCTTGTTCTCAGGTTTTTCTGCCATATAGAACATGGTTTAGACATCTGTGTCTGTAAGACTTCACCGTACTTGGATTATTTCCTTAGGTCTATTACCAGAAGTGACTATTCAGTTAAACAATTGACATTTGAAAGTTTTTTGTTTCATACCATGAAATTGCTTCCTGTGACTTCCAGAGCTGCCAGCTAGAGAGGCGAGCGCCTACTTCACCAGCAATTTAACATTAGAGAGTCACCCTTTTTAATTTACAAAATACGATAGGTGACCATTTTATTTCACTGTTTCTCACATTTCTGTGTGATACAAATTATTCAATTAATAGAGATTAGTAAAACTGAAAAGAATTTTCTGTGCTTGGATGATGCATGTGCGTCTTCTCTGTAAACAGTCCTTGCGCTTTTCCTTTCTGGTAGTAGGAACACTGGTACTTCATGAACATTTATATGTGTGTTTTATGAAATCATAGCCATTCATTTGTCTTCACTGAAAAAATATTTCTACTTATTCTCACTTGTGTTGATGTATTGTCCTGAAGATTTTATATGTAGTTACTCAATTTCTCCATTTATTGTTAGCATATGCAATTTAAAACCAATTCATTTATATCTCAGGCCACTCAGAAACTTTCCCAACTCTTCTCCACTATTCTGTTTAATCTCATGCGTTGTAGCTCCAAAAGCGAGTGTGAGTGACTTAGTGAGAAACCTGGGTGTTTGTGGGAAAGCACCTTTTTCAATGCAGTTGGATCAAAGCTGACTTTGAGTCTTAGAGAAAGCAATTACATTAAAAGAAAATTAGACTCTTGGCTTAGAGTAAGAGCGTGTACAACATAATTCATTCTGATTCAGATGTTTTAATCTTCTACTGTTGGGTATCAAATATGCCAATTAAGAAAAGTAACTTTAGCTTTGTTTTCAACTTTACCAAGTTTGGACACTGTTCCTTAGAATTCACAGTTAAATTTTACTCATGATGGAACAGAAAATAATTTCAGTCGTTTTTAAACAGATTTTATCAATGACACTTGTATAATAGTGTCCTACACTTTGATCTTCTGCTGTGTCTGACTTCACAGCTGATATATCATAGCTGCAGAAAGTGTAATTGCAGAGTGCATGGGTGAATTCCCTGTGATAGAATCTGGGAAGTCATTAAGCACGTCCTCATAGTCTTAGGTCTGCCAAAGACTTGCTTCGAAGTTGAAAAAGAAATAGAAAATGATAGCACCTCAAAGGAACAGATGAGGCCAATTCAATGAGCAGTGAAAATCAATGAAGGCAAAAATGGTCCATTTTCACCTCGTTCATTTCCAAGACAGACTAGTTTTACTTCATTGATTTTTGGTGCTCATTGAGTTGTGTTTGCCTGTTCCGTGGCTGTTCTCTGTTCCCTCTCCTTTCTGCCTCACTTTTGTTACTTGTTTGAAACTGAGCATGTTTTGAGGTAGGGTTTGATGGCAGAGTTTTAGCTCAGTGAGTCACTTTTACTTATGTAATTTTTTGGCTCAGATGGTATCACTACTTTTTAAGCATTTCTTGTTATTTTTCTATGATGATTTTTCTTTGCTATGACTTGTCAACCACAATTTCATGTAAACATGTTGCTGTAAAATAGAAAATAAGAAAATTGAATTATATTAAAGTTTAAATTTATTAGGATGATCATTTAAGAAGTAGCTACAGAACCCACACACGCAGACATGAGATTTAGCAAGTAGAAGTGTGGCACTTGTATATCCAATGTTTGCAGTCACTTAGTACCATAGTTCTTTTTATGTTCACCCTAAAGTGTTCTGTAGTTCTCAGTTCTGATTTTTGATATTTAGAAATATGGACACATAGTTGGAAGACTAAACTGACCATAGAGTTGGCAAAGAAAGAAGCGACGCTGGCCCCAGCATAGCACCCATAGGTAACTAGAGAAAAGGTATTTGAATCGCGTTGCTGATTGTTGTGTACAGCAAAGCAGCAGGTACATCAAAGCGCTAATGTCATTCATTAAATCATTGACAGTTTTCTGGATTCCCTGCAGATTTTGGAAGGATTTGTGTAAAGGATTGAAAACAAGGACAAGTTGGAGTTTAATGTTTCAAAATATACCACTGAGTAAGAGAATGTAAATCATTGACAACACATACACACAACAGAGTAGAAGTAATGTGTAGTCACTTCCCCGATTGTTGATAGATGTATTCAAGGTATAAATAGTAAATTAGGTTAAGCACAGACTGTGATAAATGTATAACATGCAGAGGCAAATCAAAGCAGTATTATGAAGAAGGGAAATCCATTTCAATAGACAGGTGCTTGATGTTTCATATGGAGTCTAATTTTTATCTCAGCTGAAATGACAACTATTGGCAATTCTCAATTTTCCAAGTTGAAATAAACACTGGTAGATAATTCATGGAAATTAAGATCTAGACCAGTATTCTCACAGAGTAATCTTAGGGTGAAAAACAGTACTTTTTACATATCAATCTGACAGGCCTACAAAAGGGGTCAGGGTGATCTGATTTCATTATAACCAGAGATGAAATACTGAGACAATCAAGACTGGCAGAACTTATACTTCTGCTTTGTCAGATAGAATTCATGATTTTCTGTGAATTTTGGAGTTCTTTTACTTTTTGTTAAATCTCTGCATATTCAATCATTTAGACACCCATCATTCAGTGTGTTAACCATTCAGTGATGTAAGATATAAAGACCTGTAAATACAAACCGTAGGTATAATATTCTCTCATGGAATGAAGAACGCTGGAATATTTCCTTTGGATTTTTGGCTGTCACATGTAGATTCTCTAAAAAGCAAAGGTTTACAATAATGATTGAGTTACATAACTGTCCCTTATTTTGGATCTAGAAATGGTAATACTAGTGTCAAGACTGTTTTTCTGTGATGCTTTTGATAGGAAAATTCATTGAAAGCAAATGAACCTCTCTCCAGATTGTTACCGCAAACTTTCATGAAGTGTTCTGTGCTATTTTAAGCATGAAAATGAAAACAACAGACATAGTAAAGCGGTACGAGTAATAAAAGTTGCATATGAAAATGTGATCAAATCAGATTTTATGAATTGTCACATGCACATTCATGAGTAGATTACAAAGACTATCTCTCAGTATCTGTCTGTCTATGCGTCATCTGTCATTTTGCTACTTATGGGCATATGTGCACATATGGGCATATATACATTAGACCATGTCCTCTGCAAAGCAAATATTATGCCAGGATGAGTTAATCTGGAGATTCACTGAGAAATGTTGTAAAAAGGAAAGGAATCAGAGACTGCAGAAAAAACCACCAAGCAGAGATACAGTTTTGAACTATGGAAAGAAAGGGATTTGTGGATTGGAAAATTTTAAATAAGTGTAGGCTTTCACATTTTTTGGCTAGACCAGTAGAGAATCTTCATACTAAATTTCCCTGTCAGGAGAGCCCTGTATTAACAAGGGTGGCACTCCCCTCATAATCCTGACCTGTCCAGTCATTGGCTGAGGATAATGCCTGGATAGAATAGCCTCAGTAGATGCAAGAATGAATTCTCGAGTAATTAACTGAGGCCAAAGTTAACTTTGGCTCCTGCAGGAGGCACTTTTGAGGTGCATTTTCATGGACACCACAGAGTACACACATGCACATACACATATGTGTCTACATAGCCTGAAAAATAAACGTTGAAAATTTATATTTTTTGCCAATAAAAAAATTATTAATGAATATTTTAAAGCATATTCTTTGTTCACTTATGGATACCATTAGTAAAGATGTAATTTCTACTTTCCACTTATGTCTTTAAATATCCAAAAATACCTTCCTCAGAGGCTGTGAAGATGTAAGCACGTGCACTGACGTGTTTATTGCAGGGGACGGCTTTTTAGTTTTTGTGGACACACTTCGGCATCCAGAAATAAAGTTGTAAACTTATCTCTTAATTTGTTTTAAAAACACTGATTCACCTTTTGCAAATGGAAATATTAAAATTATGTATAGTATCTTTTTTATTTAGTGTAAACTTAGAAACGGTAAATTGTGGTACACTTAAGAGTTAAGATCACTTTTTTTTTGCTTAATGAAATCAAATAATGACAATGGCTGAAAGACAATATTATGACAGTGCATACAACTGAGTATTGTGCATTTTCTACAGAACACACTCTGGCTACAGCAAATACGTAATTATGTTTCTAGGAGCTGCTTCTCCATATTTAAGAAAAAGTAGTCCTGAATTCCCATTTCACACAGGCATACAAATAGGCAATTCCGATGACAAAGGTAACAATTTGCTGTCCTAGCATCTATGAAATTTGGGTGCTTTGTGTTTTCTCAGACATTAAAACAATGGCGAACCTTACAGTTGCATTTCTGTCCCCCTTGGTCGTTATCTTGCCTCTAATTGTACTCATTATCTGGTGAGCAATATATCCAAAGGTTGGCAGGTGAGAGTGGGCATCGGGCATAAAAATACATTTGCCTGGTATTATACAGGTTTCTTGATATTCTCCTCCCAACATTAAGAATCTTAGTTTTCATTCTTTTCGTAAGTACTTTTGCTTTAAATTTGGAGAATATCTCATTAGATTCTGTAACCAAACTCAGGTAGATAAGACCTTTCACGTTTAAAACAGTACATTTTTATATATGGAAAAATGTTTAATGTTTCTAGACTAAGATGGCTATTGATTTCTGTACAATACCTATTCTGCATACATACTGTTTTATTGGTAAAGTGAAGCATAAGCAAAACTAAAAGTCTATGATATTTAATAATGTCTGTAAATGCCACGCAAATGTTATGTAGTTGTAGATGCTGTTGTTTCATGTGGTAGATTTCCACCAAATCTGCACGTCTGTAATGTCTCTAGATCATTTCTCAATTATGCATGTATTTTGTGTGTTAAAGAACTCAGAAAAATAATTCTAGAGTCATAAAAAGTAAATTATTTCTAAAAGGTTGACTTTAAAATGCTATCTAACTTTTTTCCCAATTGAGATTCTTTTGTGCTTTGAGCCATTAATGTTTTACATTTCCATGATTAGGAAGTGAAAATTAGTGTTACTTTCATTGTACTACTTTAAATATCTACTAATTAAACAACTTTAAAAGAAATGTATTTCTCAATTTTATGTAGCAGACCAACTGCTAGAAAATTTTCAATATGGTTCATCTCTTTGAAGGGCACTATATATTTAAAAAGCTCTAATTTTACTTTTGTGATTTAGAGCAATGTTTTACCTCTTTTGTTGAACAAGGATTCATTGCACTTGCTCGTCTACCAAGGGCTGAGTAAACAAGAAGTCTCATTCCAGTGAAAATTATGTCTCAGTATGATCATGTTCACTGAAGAACTTTCTTGATCATAGTCTTATATTCCAACAATCAATGACTTGGTTGCAACTGGAGAATTTAGAAAGAAGCATGGTATAGGAAATCATGTAGCCTTTCTCAGAGCTCAGTCTTGGAACACGTCCTTGCTGTTGGAGCAGAATTCTGAAAAACGAGGAGGCAGTGAAGGAAGTGCTGCCTTGTGCAAGACCAGAAATATGCAGGGACTGTGGGAATGAAGGGTGCATGTGCAGAGGGAAAGGGAGGAACCCTTCAAGAAGAGGCGTCACTAAGCAAGACTCTGAGGCAGCACAGTGGGGGTGGAAGGTAGGGCTGGGCAGAAAGGAAGAATCCCTGAATGTGTCCTTATTGTGCCATGAAGAGTCAGACTCTGGAGAACTTGGTTATATTGAGAATTGAAGCTCATACATCAACTCGGCCATGACTTGATTCAGAATGTGATATTAATTTGTACTTTTTCTTTAATTAAATCAGAGCTTTCTTTTTCGTGTTTATTAGTATTTGCCGCTGTGCATATTGATTGTATTCATGACGGAGGGTTGGCGCATGCATAGCACACAGCTTAATGCTTTTTACTCCCCCTCCTGCACATTTGCAGGAGATCAATCTTCCCTTATTGTATCATCTCTTTTGCTTTGTTCTTTAAATTATTTCTACTTTGTATTTCTAATGTAGGAGAAGTCATGCAATATTTAAGCTTCTCATTTACTTCACTCAGTGTTATTGCCTCCAGGTGCATCCATCTTTCTACAAAAAACTTGACCTTACCCATCTTTATGGTACAGTTGTACTCTGTGTGCATACCGCATTTCCTTTTTCTGTTTCTCTACTGATGGCATATAGGCTGCCTCTAACATTAGCTATGCTGAGTTTTGCTGCACTAAATATGGGTATGCATGTGTAGCTGTAACATGATTGCTTTACCTTCTTTCAGAGAGATTCATAGAGGGGCAATAGTTGGGTCAAATGGAATTTCTATTTTTAGTTTTTGAGAAATCTCTATACTGATTTCTATAGTGTTTGTAACAGTTTTCACTTCTACCAATAATGTCAGTGCCTCCCTTTTCCCTCACAGCCTTGCCAGCATTTGGTTTTCTTTGATTTCTTGATAATAACCATTCTTTCTGGAGTGAGAAGCAATCACAGTGTTTTAATATGTTTAATAAATAACACGTGTTAATATGCATTTCTTCCAAGGCCAGTCAGGCAGGTACTTTTTCATCTATTTAAGGGCATTTGTACTCGTTTTCTGAAAAGTGCCTATTCATTTCAATTGCCCGTTTTTTAATTTTGTGTTTTATTTTGGTGGATCTACTTTTTTTACTTACATACACATCCACAATGTTAGTCTCTGCCAGAGAATTAGCAGACAGCATTTCTTCCCATTCTGTCAGTTTTCTCTACACTCTATTGGTTGTTTGCTATGTAGAAGCTTTAATGTAATCTCATTGACTGATTCTGGATGTTATTTCCTGTGCAACTGGGGCTCTGTTCAGAAAGTCTTTACCTGTGCCTGTGTCTTCAAGAGTTTTACCTGTTAATCTTCCAGGTGATTATTTCTGTTTCAATATACAGGTCTTTACTTCATTGGATTTGGATTATTGTTTGCTGAAAGATATAAGTCAAGCTTCATGTTGTGCATGTGGGTAGGGAGTTTTCCAAGCAACATTTGCTAAGGAGGATGTCACGCTTCCAGCTTATATTTTGGACCGATTGTCAAGGATTAGATGGTTGCACATGCCTAGGTTTATTTCTGCATCTTCTATTCTGTTCTGCTGACCAATATGTCAGTATTTTTTGCCAATACTATCATTCATTTTTCTCACTGAAACTTTAAAACCCAGGATGGTGATGTTCCCTGCCTTGTACTTACTGCCCTGCCCAGGGTCGCTTTTGCTAGTGGGTCTGCTCTGTTTTCATATACATTTTAGGACTATTCCTTCTGGTTCTTTGAGGAATTCTCTTGATATTTTGATTAGGATTGCATTAAATCTACATAGCCGTTTTGATAGTATTGCCATTTTGTCAGTACTGGTTACGCCTGTCCAGGAACAGGGGATGTCTTCCAGTTTTCTGAGGTCCTCTTTAATCTCCTTTGTTGGAATACTAGACTTTTCTTCATAGAAGTCTCTTACTTTCTTGGCAGGTTAATTCCTAAGTACTTTATTGAACTTTTCATGAGGATATTAGAATGGTATTGATTTACTAATTTGTTTCTCAGGGGCCTCCTTATTGGTGTACAGGAGCACTATTGATTTTTGTTTGTTGATTTTATATCTTGCTGTACTGCTGAAATTTTTGGTTAGTTCTGGGACTCTTTTGGCAAAACCTTTGGGTCTTCTATATACAGGATTATATCCACTGTGAATAACAGTAATTTGAGTTCTTTCTCTCTTGTATGTATCAATTTTATTTCTTTTTCTTACCTAATTATTCTGACCAAAATTTTGATTATGATGTTGAACAGTAGTGGTGATAATGGTCCTGATTTTATATTAAAAGGTTTCAAGTTTTCCACGTTTAATCTAATCATGATACTAGGGTTGTCATAGATCATTCTTATCATACTGAGATAAGGTCCTTCTGATACTTATTTCCCTCATTTTTAAAATCATGAATGGATGCTGTATTTTGTCAAAAACTTTTTCTGCATCTATTCAGATGATTGTGTGATTTTTTTTTTTTCTTTTCTTGCTTCTTTTTTTGTAGTGGAGTACATTTACTCATTGTTTTATGTTGAACTATCCTTGCATCCCTGGGATAAAGACTGCTGTGATGTGTGATACTTTCAGGATGTGCTGCATGTTTTCAGTATCTTGTTGAGGATTTTTGCACCTATGTTCACTAAAGAGTTTGGCCTGTAGTTTTCTTCAATAATCGTGTCCTTCTCTGGTTGTAGAATTCGGGTGTGCCAGTTTCCAGGAGTGATTTTAGAAGTACTCCTTCCTTTTCAGTTTCATTAGAAAGTTTGGGGTATATTGCTATTAGATATTCATTGAAGCACTTGAGGGATTCAGCGGTGAAATATTGAGTTCTGGGGTTTTCTTAATAGGTAGTTTTTGTATTAATGCATTACTGCTTTTCTGTATTAATGTTTTCAAATAGTTACCAATAGTCTCGGAATTGGCAGTGTCCTTTGTGAGATTTTCTGTTTATAAAACAATCGCTGTCACATGCACTTAAAATTAGTTATCAGCACTTTCCAGAGTGTTTTATTTATATACTTTGCTTATTGTACTTATTTGGGAATGCATTGCATTTCTTGGTGAATAATAAGTCAAAAGTCCAGAATTTTCTTCTATCTTACTAAGTTTCTAAATCATACTGCAATGAAAACATTTCTTGCTAAAGGGTGAAAGATATTTCTCAATGAAACCAACATGTGAACTTTTTGGGCAGATTTCCCAGGAAAAGTATCCCCCTAGCTTTTTAAAACATGAATAGGGGAAATGATAAATAACCTAAAATAATGCCGCGTTATGGGCTTATACGAAATCAGTGGGGGATGCGAACCACATTTGCTTTTATACACCCTGTAGCATTCAGTGCTTCAGTAAGTGGGAAATTTCATTCCCGTGAGAAATTTGGCATTAATTTTAACTCTTCACTGAGTGCTTTTATGTAACAGTTTGAAATCTATGCTAAAATAAGAATTGATAGGTGAGAGAAAAATAGAATTTAATGACAGATCTTTTCTTTTGGCTAGATTTAAGTCTACAGTAGGCATGTCCGCTAAGCACACTGGTGTTATAGACGATGCAGGATTCAAAAACCAAAGTCAAAGATGTCAGGCCATCCAATGAAAAAGAAATGTGGGAGGCACTGCTGTGAAGCTAAACGTCTAACTAATGTGTCAGACGCTCCGTAGTTTCTGCCGTCCATAGTTTGTGCTGACAGGTCCTGTTTGTAGAGTACTAAGCAATGTGAGATTATAGTGATATATAAACTATCCTATATTAGTAAGGACTGCAGTTTCATTTCCCCATCATCGCGGTCCTGGTTTATTATAATACCCTCTTAAGAAGGCATGCTACTTTCTCATTCTTATGTAAATTAGACTCACATTCTTTTACAGATATTTTATGAAATTTGTGACTAAAATCCTTTAAAAATTCCCTTCTTCCTCTTCTTCTTGTACTTTCTCTTCTAGATATACAGATAGATGATGGAGAGATAGATATCTTCAACCTATCTTATTTTCAAATGTTTTTACACTCGGCACTGAAGCCCTATTGTAGACTATATAGAACATGTTTTCTTATCTTCAGATTTATGATCATTTCATTCCTCATGCTTTTCCTCCTTGTCCTCTGATCATTTTTCTCTGTCAACTACATTTCTTACTGCGTTTTCAAGCCAATTTTAAATGATCTAAACTTGTGGGACATTTCTTTACTCATATGGAGAAAACTATGCCCTCCTCCAAGAATTATCTGATATATTAACTTTTGTAGTTTTATAGGTCGTTTCTTGTTTTTCATTGCACTGTTTATGTATATCTCCTGGAGTGTAAGAAACTTGAAGGTAAAGATCATGTCTAAGTCATTTAGATCAGTCCCTTGCATACCATATCTAAATAAAGTGAATGAATAACTCTACTGTAAAGTAGAAATATATATTACATTTATATATGTCAAAGAAAGAAGGCATGCTGATTCATGTACACAAATCAAGTTGAATATTTGGCTGAGTTGAAGTAAAAATATCTCAGTATCAGAGCAGTGTATATTTGGCACTGATTCAAAGCATGCGCTCTACCACTGAGCTACATCCCCTGCCCTCTTTGGCACTGATTCAGATTTAACATTGAAGACTGTATTCTGCAGTAATTTATTGAATATCAGGTATAGATTAGGACCAAACAAGTAGCTTCAAAGTTTAAGACTTATACAAACCTTCAGAGCTGAAGTTTTCACGAAATGTGGCATGTGTGTGCAAAGGAGAAGGCAAAATAACCTAATAAGCAAAGTCCAAAAGAAAACATATTTAGAATTTGTGATTAACCTTTATCTATCCATGTACAGTAATTTGTAATTAATTCTTGCGCTCTATTAAAGACATTTCTCTACTAAAAATGTTTATTGCTTTTGAAATCAAAATTATAATTTGTCATTTTTTATATATATGAAAATATATAAATATATGGAAATATTTTTAGCAGCTAAAATAAATGAGGCTATTTTTCAGTCTGAGAAAATGACATTAGGGAAAGTGATGAAATCAGTCATGATCTCTGTGGTGAGAATAGCCTGAAGGACTTTACTTTCAACACAACTGATATATTTGAATCATGCCAAAAAGTTCTCCTGGCTGGAAAATGCTGACATGTCTTTTTTTCCTTTGTCTTTCTTTTATGCTAGCATGCTAGTACTGAGCTAGACAGCCAGTACTTAATTATGTAATTTTATTCCCAAAAGAAACATGTAGGGAAGTGAAATGACCAGTGGTGGTAGAATGAGATGTACTTAAGGATCCTAGTGCTTGACCTGGGTTTGTCACTGAATCTAACCTGTGACACATGTTTTATACTGCAAAACTTTATCTGAAAATCTAGAGAGTAGTCTTCAGTGATGATTTCTAGAATGTTCTAGGTGAGTAGAAAAGTCAGTGGAGTCCCTTTAAGAGCTGCCTAGCAGAAGCTGTGGCTATAGCTTAGCGGCACAGTGCCTACCTGGCAAGTGCAAAGTCTTGAGGTTCCAAGTTTGACTCCAGGTACCAATAAAAAAAGAAAAGCTGCCTGGAAGGAAGAAGGGACCAGCGTGCCAGGCACCAGGGTTTTTTTTTTTTTATTAGTTTTGTCTTCTTTTGTACTTCTGTATTAAAATTCTCTTTATAGTAATGTTTAAAAAATGTTAGTCTATGTTTGCACTATATAATTGATATATTCAACCAGGGATATTGGCACATATTACGTCACAGTCCTTTCTTTGTACTTCCTCTTCCTCCGTCCTTCTTCCTGTCTCTCCCTATCACTAGAGAGATATCTTTTGGAGTTGACATTCCCATCTCAAAGAAGCCTATTTTTGTTTCTTACGTGCTGTCTTTTATTTTTCTCTTTAAATCGTTTATACTTTCAGCTTCTCATGTAAGAGAAATTGTTTGATCAGTCTTGCATGCTTACATCTAGTAACCTGAGCAACTTTGTTGAAGATAACAGTATGCAATGTAACAACCATTGTTAATTTCCTATCATATTGTTTTGAAATCCTGTATTGTTTTTCTTGTTTTTGTGTTGTTTTGTTTTGTCTTTGTTGTTGTTATTTTGCTATTGTTTTTTCTCTTTAAAATAAAAAATCATATGATAGTTAACCTTCTGTGTCTGATTTGTTTTAGTAAGCATTATGACTCAAACTGTATCAATTTTTCTAAAAGTGACTTCAACTATCATAGGTTTTGTCAGAGACAGAACAAGTAATTAAAAATTACTAGTAAACAGCAAATTAAAAGTTACCAGGATTGAACCATTTCTAGGTTCCGTGCTTCAGTAACCTTAATTTTTACTTCTTTATGGAGCATGACTAGTGATGCACCATAAACAAAACAAAACAATAATCATTTTGTTGAGTGTTATTTACTCACCATTTATTGAGACATTTACTACTTGCTGTGTCCAGTGCTGCGGAAACTGAAACATTGTGACAGTTCAAAAGCTATGAAAAGACAGACACATAAATAGCTAAGGAAAAAGAAGTATCCTGTGCCAAGTGTTAAGGCCAGAAGAATGACCACTCTGCCCTTAAAGGGCTCATAGGCACAGCTTCCTTGCATACACTGGACAGGTTAGAGCCCATGATAGCAGGCATAGGCAAGGTCATTTAACTCCTAACATTTCAGGTCCTGTTTTGGAATGAAAAACTTTTATTTAAGTAAATATTTATTTAAAAGAACATGGCTGCAGATACTGTCTTTGAAAACACTTTCTATTTGGGAAATCATCATGCATGTGCTGTGGACCCATGAGTTATAATAGACCTCACATATGAACAGCTTGGATTATGACTGAAATGTCAGGTTTAAATGATGACCAAAGTCTTAAGTTATGGTGCAAATGCTGGCAGGTTTGTGGTTGTAAACAAAGACTTGTAATACCAGAGAAGTCTATGTAGGCACATGTCATCGTCAGTCTGTAGTGAGATGCACATGTTTGTGGACATGATTTCAGTCAGTGCTCTATATAATGCTATGATTACTGCTATTAAAGTGGCACCCCAAAAACTAGAAAAGAAGCCAAGGGAGAAAGGGAAGGTTAAAAAAAAACAGCAATCACAATAGAAAAGAACAGTGTTAAAGGAAAGACAGGAACAGACAACCTTAGACCAGTTTTTAGCTCTGAAAAAGTTGTGACCCAGTGAGCCAGAAGCAGGTCCTAGTGGGCTGGAGACTCTCCTGCGGAGGGAAAGGACACAGAGGGCTAGATTGTTGGTGTTCTTATGGAAGGGGACTTGCCTTCCAAACAATAACCACCTTCCTTTACATCCTCGCTCCCTGCGAGCCAGAGATGTCAACTTGAGTGGTAGACACAGTATGAAACGGTTGTTTCTGGTAACCTTAGGCACATTTTGTACCTGTTTGATGAATATGCTGGAAAAGTTATTGGTTTTTCTGGTAAATTTTGCACATTATATAACCCTTTTTATTATGAGTCAGGTTAGTTAAGGGGTGCTTTGGCAGATTGGAAATGCATTATGGTATTTCCATTATTTCTTATGGGAAAAATAATCTTGACTTTAAACCAACTTGAGTTACAACTAGCCTTTATGAACGAATTGAATTCGTAAGTCAAGGGTCCAGTCTATAGCCTAACATAATAAAGCATATACTTTGAACCTTTATAGGAAAGAAGTTGAAGCATTATAGCTTAAAGTAAAAAGGTCATAAAAAGTATGAAGATGACTGTAATGCAAAGGTGAAAATTGGAAATGTTATACTTGAGTATGTTCTTAAGTTTATAAATAAGTATTTCAAATGTAAGTGGTGCACCCATTAAGATATGAACACACCCACATGTATTATATATTGACATAACTTAATATAGTGTCAAATGGTATGCTTACAAGCTGTCTTTACTCTTTAATTTGACAAATTCAAAGAAAAAATACTACAGTATGAAAAAGGGACTATAACGTTTTATTATGTTGCTTTCCAGATTCCTAGGTTCAGTTGGTTATCTGTGTTAATTACATATTCTCTTGTTTCCCTTGTCTTATTTTTATTTTTGAACTTCCAAGTTTTCTTTCAGTGAAGATGTGTGAATGCTTTAGCTATTGCACACTTTATTCTATGGTAGTTGAGATGTGCACTCTTTCATGATGCTTAAATTTATGTTTCAGCTAGGGTACAATACCCAGTAATTAGTAAGGCATTACTTCAGATGTTTTTGCAAAGGTATATATTAGAAATATGAATTAGAAATATATTTACTTGAAGTTTTATTGGATGTAGTAATATTGGACAATAACTTTATTATTTGTCTTATTAAAAAGTGTGATATAAAGAAGATGGATTTCTCAGTTATTAGCATTTTGATATTTTTAAATTCTAACAGAATCACATATAAAAGATACTCTTGATGCTTGACATGTGCATATCATTGTAACCCATTTTTCTTCCTTCTCCACATGTGTTTATTGTACCACTTATGTATTTTTCCATACCTGCTTTTAAAATTTTACATAAACTTTATATACAAAGATATACTGTTTATAAACTTATTTTTTAAAAATAGCATGGTTGACATTCACCATAGTTGTATGCAGAAGTCTCATTCATGCACTTTGTTAGGTGTTGAAGTGGTGATAGATGATATATATGTATATAGTATGTATAGTCTATATAACATTTTATGGTAGTGCTAGACTACATAATAATAATATGTATGTATTGTATTACATATTGTATGCATTTCTTTTGGAGCTCCTAGACAGAGAGTAAAACACAAAGCAAACTTAGTGTTCTTTTCTCTCCAGAAAGCTCAATAAATAGCAACATACAAATCCAATTTACAACTCTCACATTACTGAAATAGAAGAGTGGTTTTAGGTTATGGCAGAAACTTTAGTTACCTACTTGTACATTCTGTCAGGGTACATGCTTAACCTTTAAGCTTACATGTACCTATCATGTGCCACTAATACTCAAGGGATATTCTTGACCATTCTTTTGAGCCTACTATGGGGGTAGACAACAGGATACTCAACGTTATTATACTCAATAGGATACTCAACAACAGGATACTCAACAGCAAGATACTCAACTCTGTGTTGTTGTTTAGAAACATGCAGATCAGAAATAGTCTTTTCTTACATGTTGGTTTTTCTCCCCGATGACCTTAACAGGAAGCAAATACTGTAGTCTGTCTTGAGAATAGAGGTAAACTTTTGATCGGTGGTAAAGGTCACTATGAAAAGGAGCTTTTGTTGCTCCTGTTTTGGCTAAGATAAACAAAATTATTTACCAATAAAGGAAAAGTTCTATTGCTTATTGAGACAATATTGTAGAGTTCATAATGTGAAAAACTCCTTAAACAAAATATATTTCTAAGTAGTTGGCCATGTTACTGAATTAAAACATTGAATTTTCTCCCTTAAATTATATGTAAATGTCTCCCTGGACACTCCTAATTCATTTCCAGGCAGGAAAGCCATGGAGACTCATTGTTCACTGGCAGATGACTGCTGAAGTAGCTTACAAGTCCGGTCGGGAAACAGCTGAGTAACCCCAGCGATGAGGGGAGCTAGGTGCGTCCATAGTACTAGGAACACACTTTTCTCAGGTTCACATTTGAGTGAGTTTTAACTACAATTCCCAGGCAAATCTTGTTTATATAAGAGATAGGATTATACCTGTAACATTGTAAGAAAAAACCACATAATGTATTGCATCATAAAAATTACTTGATATTTTATAGTATCTCTAGCAATTCTAAAAGGCCTTTATTACATAGATCTTGATTGTATGATGCTTTTCCATTGCGGATCAAATTATGGCCCTAAGAAATATTCCAATCTAGAAGTTGTAAAATTGTTCTCCTAGTGGAAGATTTTGGCTTTCATCTGCTTAGCGATTTCCCTAAGGCCTCTTGCCTGTAAAATTGTGTGTGTGTGTGGTGTGTGTGCTATGTGCCAATAAATACAAACTTACACCTCCATACCAGAAAGACCCTCATATAAGTATTAACACATATTTACATGTACACACAGATCTATTCACACTTGCTTCCATACACTAAGATCTATTATCACAGAAGGTTTTCTGAACTGTTGGACAACATAATTTGTTAGAACGATACAATTTTTCATCAACCTACAATTGGGTAAAATCAATAGTATCCCCCTCCAAACCCTCCTGTGCTTCTGCCGTTAAAACTGTGATAAACTCTGAAAGCAAAAGTGGAATCAGAGAAGTGAACAAACCTGAGGTGTGAAATCCAGTTCAGTGAAGCTGTTGGTTTACAAACTTAAGCAGAAGGTGGAAGATTCAACAGGGCTGAACAGAGGAGGAGCACGCTGGGATCACTCAGAGAAAATCAACTACAAGCATGGTAATTGGAAAAAAGGGGATGACATGTTCCCTCATACCAAAATCGTCTGAAATAAGAGGCTTGTAGATCAAAGAAAACATAGTCTTAAGACCACAGAATGGTGAAGCAGCCCACAGGGCTGCCTGAGGGACCTCCCCCTGCATGCGAAGCTGGAACCCTCAATCAGGGAAGTCTGCAAGAAACTCACGGACTGCAATAGCAAGGCAAACTCAGGCCACACAGGATGGACTGAGACGTGAGGCTCCTCCCCTCTTTCCGCCTTCCTCCAAACAGAGGACGCTGCGGCCTGGCAGCAGATTTGCACAGGGGCAGGTGACCGGGAAACTGCTCCCTGCTCCCTCCCCAATGGCCCACCATTTTTTTCTTTTCCTTTCTTCTTTCCTTTTCTTTGTCCCTCTCTCCCTTCCTTCCTTCTTTTTCACCTTCTTCCTCCTCCTCTTCCTCCTCCTTTTGCTGTGCACCATTGCAGCTAACTGGAACTTGTTAGAGCAAAGAAACAAATCAGCTATAAAGGAAAGACCATCAGAATCACAGCAGTTTTCTCAACACAAACCTGTAAGTCAGTGAAAGCTTGGAGTGAAGTATTTCAAGTCATGAAAGAAAACAAACTCTTTCCTAGATTGATGTACCCTGCAAAACTATCACTCAAAATCAGTGGAGGAATAAAATAATTTCATGGTAAGAAACAACTGAAGAAATTCATGACCACCAAATCAGCTCTCTAAAATGTTCTGAAGGATATTTTAGAAAGAGCTAACAAAGATTACAATTCCAAGAAATAATAGAAAGAATCCACCAAGCATGGTAAGCAATTAATCAAAGGGGAAAGACAGGGAAACATCAAGAAAAAAATGATATGATAAGGATAAGGCCATAAATATCCATTATCACCATCAATGTAAGTAGACACAATTCACTAGTCAAAAAGACTGGCAGAAAGGATGAAGACCCAAGGATGAATGTAACAAATTAGAAGATGGAGAAACAACTGCAGACACACTCAGCCCCCTCATCTTTGATAAAGAGCCCAAACATGTTCACTAGAAGGAAGGCAGCCTGCGTAATTTAATAAGTGTTGCTGCAAAAAATAGCTTTCCATATGTTGAAGGCCAAAACTAGACTCATGTCTCTAATCACGCATGAAATTAAAATGAAAACAAGATAGATCGAAGTTATTTAATATTTAATATCTAAATACTAAAACAGAAACACTAAATCTGCTGGAGGAGAGCATAGGTAGAACTCTTAAATATATAGTGATAGGCAAAGATTTCATGAAAAAACCCTGATGGCACAGGAAATAATCAACAACTGAGATCTCACCTTATTAAAAAAATTTTACGTGGCAAAATAACTCAATGTTTTTCTTATGAGAGAAACTGAAAGTTTGTATAAGGACCAAAAGGAAGGGGAAGGGGAAAGGAAGGATGGGAAAAGAAGAAAAAAACAAGAAAACAAAAAAGGGAAGCAATGCTTTTGTAAACAAAGAAGGGAAGAGGGACTGAAAGAAGGGTAGGGGAATGGGGAAGAAACAAGATGTATCACGTACAGGTACAAATTCTCTATGATGGATGTGATTGTTACATATATCTAAAGCGTACCAATAAATGTAATTAATTTAAAAAGTTAAGCAGAAGGTCCCTTTTAATGTATTATGTGTACACTTATTTTTGTTTAACTTACGCATATTCTTTCACAACCTCTCTTGGTATAAAGCACCTTATCTGAGCGGAAGCAGAGCTACTGAGATTTAAGTCTTGTGGGATTTAACTCCCCTTTGCCTTGCATTCCCCGCACAGCACGAAGCCGTGTTCCAGAAATTAAAGTCTCTGCTGTGGGGCTATTTGCTGTCAGTTCCCAGGTTAGAGTCTTATCTTCCTTCCAATACATGTTTATTTTTTTCTTTACTTTTTAAAACCCTGTTGTCTTTTCCTGTATTTCTCTTGATCAGAATGGCTCCTTTCCCTTCCATTTTGTGCCAGTACTAAAATCACTTTCCGGGTCTCAGTGCCACTCCATTCTTAAATAGCCACAAAATGCTCTCTCACTTGTAATAAAATGTTATTAGCATGTTTGCAATAAATAAGAAGTATATTCTTTGAGAGGACCAGATGCACATCCTTATCACGTTTTGTTCCTTTTCATCTCCTTTCCCCTCCCCTCTTCCCTTCCCCCGCATCCCCAGATCTCTTTTCTTCCTCTCCCGTCAGCACTCCTTTCTGTCCTACCAGCCACCTCGTAATCTGTCACGGATGAATTAAGGATGTTGAACTAAGAATCAAATGGGAAAGACCTCAGAAGTCACCGAGTCTGTGGGTACAGCTTCCCTCATACACTGTTAGTTAGGGCACCCCCTGGGATCTTCAGAGGGTCCTTTAGTGCCTTCCTTCCCTTTCCTCACCTATATCCACTAAGCCTTCAAACCTTTTAACTTCTGGAAGAGATAATGGTGTTCGACTTAGTACTACACATAAAACCATAACTTCCTACAGTATGCAGAGCGATTTTAAACAGGTATATTAACTTTTTGCTCTACTACTTTAGACAAATTAGGAAAATGCATTTAATTCTTTTAATAGCAAAATAACATAATGCCTATGAATATTTCTTTTGAGTTTTAAGACTTCAAATGCCTAAAAGTGGTATCATTTTAGTTATGCATCATTTGATGGCATGAATCGAAATCCAAGAAAGCAAAAAGTGAAATAAAAACTTTATTGATTTCATCAGTGACAGTCTAATTTGGGAGGGGTAGAAAAGGAAGTACACAGACAAGAAAATTGATTAACTTAAAATAAAAACAATATGACATACATTATAAAATAGGAAGAAAATATTCAAATAGGAGAGGAGACTAGGGAAGGGAGAAGGGGAAAGGAAGGAAGGGAAAAAAAGAAAAGAAAAATGGGAGCAGTATTTTTGTAAACAAGGAAGGGAAGAGGGGCTGGAAGGAGGGTAGGGAATGGGGAAAACATTAACAGAGAACAATGTCTAACTCTCAAGGAATTATGGAGAAAGTGTTTCAGAAAACTAAAAATTTCTCAGTTCTGAAAGACCCATAGGAATAATTCACCTAACAGGAACAGAGCGAAGAGTAAGGAAAAAGAAATTTTAAGCAGAGAGACTGTGTGCAAACTCAGAAAGATGTGATTCAGTTAATAGCCTCCTCCGAATTCATGAATGAACCCTTGGAAATAGGATTATGACTGTGCCAAATGGGGGCAGCTTTCCCGGTATTGCTGTCAAGTTCACCTATCTGCTCTTTACGGATACCATGAAGTCTACTAGAAATTGTTTATAGAGTTAGAGTTTACAGTCAGGGAACTCATAACAGTAAGCGCAACAGAGTCGGAGACCTAGACTCTGTGTTGCTGTGCTCATACTGTAGCATTCCGTTATTTAAGAAACGCTTATTTTTCTCTAATTGGATCTTTCCTTTAAAAACTATTCAGTTGGATGCTTAGTTGGAGTGTGCAAAGCACCTTGGACTTACTTGGTTGAAAATCTTGTTTAATAGGACCTTCTCTTTAGTCTTGATATTAAATTAGGTGCCCATATAATAAATGAATTCATGAGATTAATACAGAGTCAAAATAGCTTTCTGAACACTTTAACTAATGTGAAAAGCATCAAATACATTTGCATACACTGTACCCTAGAAACGTGCTATTCAACAATAGTGCAGATTTCATTTATTTGTTTACATCTGTGGAGCAATAGACAGAATAGACAAACTAGGAAAAAATGTGAGATTCTCAATAAAACCCCACTACATTTATTATTTTAAAATTTAAATTAAAATTTATGCATAAATTATAAAAATGCCTATATTAATGACCTTATGTAGTTTTTAGATAAATGTATAAATTACATTTTTTTAGCATTTAAATTTCTATCAACTGTTAGACGTAGTTCAAGGGTAAAGGTATTTTTCTTTTATAATTAATCTGTGCATCCCATTTTGCAGCTGCCTTTCTGAATTTTGTTTCTATGCATTTTCCTCATTATTTCTCTTCCAACCTGCTCTCTTCTTATTTGCATTAAACCAATCAGACTCCTTAGTTCCTGTGATGCATTCTCCGTTCTCTGAAATCTGTGTGTTTATGGAGTTTTTATTTATTTGATCTCTTTGCAGTCCACTCTCCAAAGTGGATTGGCACAGCTCAGAAGATGATACCAAATGCTCTCTAGGTAATGAATATGTATAAATCCTCCTGAATGGGATGCAGCCAGGGCTAATAATATGAGATTTCCTTTTGTACATGATGGAAAATAGTTTTCTTATTATTCTTATTATTCTATTAACTGATCTATTAATATATTTTCTTATTATTCTATTAATTGATCATGTGGAGAATCAATTTGTTTTTAAATCTTATCTGTGATAATTTTTCAAATAGATATACTCATTTACTTATAAACTTATTCCTATGAAAGATGATTTGGTGATATCCAAATTTAACTATTTTGTCTTTATGCAAAGCAAAGTCTTACCACTGAGCAACATACATGCTAGAAAGTCCTTCATGATTTCTGATGTAGTGTGTTGGAAGCATTCAGTTTTCAAAAGTCAAAATAACTAATGTGAACCACATTTTCCTTTATCATATTGATCATAACTGCACATTTAAAAGTTTTGAACAACTGGATCTCATAGAGCTACACACAATTATATAAAATTCATACAATTATTTTTGAGGTTTTAATTTTTTAAATGTGCTCCTTCACTGGTGAGATACCGTCACAAGTTTACCACGCAGACAATTAGTAATCTATTCTGAACAATCGAGTATAAATCGAGAGAGAGACATAGACAGACCACTGCCACTACTGCCACTTAAAACCTTATATTTGTGTTTAAATTACAATCTAACCAGGGTATGTTGTGACTATATTAGGAATATTCCGTTCCACATTCTTGTATTTCTGCCCTTTAAGGGAAAATGGTTGTGTGTCTGGAGCATGGACAGCAGGGACAGGGCACTATTTAACCAAAGACGGAAAAGCATCTCTTCTCTTCATTTTGTTTTGCTAAGCTAAATGCTGTAACTTCAACATGAAATTAAACAATTGTGTATACGTGGCCTAGAGAAAATTAATAGATGAAATTCTAGCCATAAGATTGGAAGTTAATATAAGGAAAATAGAAGAAATCAGAATCAGGCCAAAATTTACTGAAATTTACTTTAAACAATAGGTGATACGCCAGGGGCTCAGAAGTGCCTTGGAAATGAGTGATGTGGAATAATCATATGACAACTGGATTAAAAACATGCAACACAAAATACTTCTATACTTATGAATATATGGAAACGAGTCAGACAAAAAATAGATTATCAATAATATGTGCATAAGAGAGATTGTCATGAACCCGGATATAGCACTTTTATCCATACTAAGGAGAACAGTTAATTCATCCACCCCATATGAAATGAAATGCAGTTACACACAAGCATTGTACTAGGCTGTGAGATAGAAATTAAAATATTGTCATTTAACATTTGCAAAGTGCTCATCATATAGTAGTTAGCATGTTAAAAGCTTTCCATCACTGGCTAATCTAATCCTTGAATAACTGCTTTCAATAGAAGATGTTACTAGCAGAGCTTTTCAGAGAAGAAAATTGAGACTGGGAAATTCAGTAACTTTTCCAACCTCAGTGTGCCAGTAGAAAGTGGCAGAACTGGGGCCAGGTCCCTGTTGTAGCAGAACCGCCTCCTTCTCGTAACTGTGTCGGTGTTCACGGTGTTCATTATCCTTATAAATACTTACTTCTTGGGGAAATAAGCAGAGCAAAGACAAGACAGGAATCCAGTGGCCTACAGGAATGTAGACAGTGTCTGTCATTAATGTGACATAATAATATCAACAAAAGCAAAGGGGAAGGGGCACCTGGGGGCTTGGGAGGGAGGGGCAGAGGGGGAGGGGGATTAAAAAAGGAAATCCTGCTGCATCACGTGCGGGTTCCAACTGCCCACGACGATGGCAAGCAGCAGGTAAGGTGTGCAGGTACTTCTAATAAGAGATAATCCAGAAAAAAATTACTTCAAGGCACCTAATTGTTACACTTTATTAGGGACCAAACTCAAGAGCTGAAGTAACTTCAGCTTTTGTCCTTGAGGAGCTGTTAGAAGAACATTTATACACAGCAAACAAAAGCACAACAGTCTGTCCCTCTAAACAGACAGGAGAGATGATCTGCCCTTCCTAAGTCCTGCTCTTGAGAAGCCGTGAAGCAAGGCTGCCTAGACATGAAGGCTGGAGCTAAGCTCTGAGAAGGGCCTTCATGTACCAAGGGGAAGCCGCGCACGTTACTCAGGGTGGATAGTAACATGGCTGCGCCTGTTCCAGCAGGAACGCGCCGACATTACTGATGCAGAGGGTTTGGGGGAAAGCCGGATCAAAGAGGGCTGTGGGGTATGTCCCTGTCGCAGCGCCACACAAGGAATGCGAATGTTATGTACTGCAAGCGTGTGACAGACCAAAGGGGGGAAATGGGGGGCTGAAAGGAGAGAACGAATGAGGAAGACGAAAAAAGGAATGGCGATGTACGATGCGCTTGTGCCCGTTCTCCACAAGAAGGTAAACATTATGTGCAACACGCCTGTACTAACACAAAATAGCAAAAGAAAAAGCGTTGAAGAAGTCAAGGTGAGGGCTGGGAGAGACCTGGAGCCACGCAGTTCCCAAGACAAAAGGCTGTCAAAGGAAGGGGTTTGGGCTTTCGGAAACACCACATCGCAGTGCACACACTTCGGAGCGGCCGCAAATCCACTCAGCCTGTTCTTTGCAGACCGTGCCTCCCTTGCGAGAGGCAGTTGTTCCCGTTACTATGGAAGCTGTAACCCAGCGGACTTGAGAGACCTCACTCTACACATTTTTGACCACTATTAAGGTATTTTAACCCATTGGGAAAACCTCTCTACACACAAACTTTCCCCAAAAACATTTTCTTGGCCAAGGAATGTACCTCTTTGGGAGAATACTTACTCAGTGTGTATGAGGTCCTGAATTTATTTTCAGTTCTGGAAAAAATAGTCTTTTCTATATACTGTCAGGTGATTCTGTATTTTGTTTTCACATCAGTTGTAGAAACTAAAAGAATGTTTTTTATCTTTTTGACACAAATTCTCACTATGTAGTTTAGCTGGCCTTGAACTCCTTATGTAGTACAGGCTGGCCTCGAACTCGCAATGATCCTCCTGCCTCAGCCTCCCAAGTGCTGGGATTACAAGTGTGCGCCACCACACCTGGCGCTAAAAATACTGCTTTACATTAAAAGCAAACATTCACATCGCGTGTTGGAGAAACACAGCAAGAAGGAAGAATAGGGTAACTGACGTTACTTAAGGAGGACAGGAAAACGCTTACACAAGCAAGCAATACAATGAAAAATCCTGAATCAGGTAAGAAATAGGAATAAGAACAGAAATGTATTTCCTAAGAATAACATCAAATTAACCTCAAGGCCAGAATTTGTATTTTCCTTAAAACTGTAAATGAGACTACAGGAAGATTTTTAGATACCAAACCAAACTTTAGAAGGTGTCACAGAGAAAAGTTAATTGCTTTCAGAACATTATTCTAGCATTAAAGGGGCAGATTACCTCAATATGCTAACCTCTTGAAGATGCGATCATACTGATAAAGAAGGTACTGGTTTCCTTATACTCTAAGAGACCCCACTATGTACACAAACCCTTTAGTATATATGCAATTCCAAATCTTACTGAAGCACTGTTGTGTCATCAGCATATTAAATTTTTGCTTAGGAGGCATTTCCAAAATCAGGTATCAAGTTCCTTAACCTAAAAAAAGATGGTAGGAGATGATACATTCTGATTGGTGTTTCTAATGGTTCTGCGCTGTCGATCCTAGACTATCAGTGAATGCGAGATTGAGTCTGAGAGAGCATTTTCCCAGGGCATTAACATCTCTTCTCTAGATTGGCTAAAAAATATTTAAAATCCCAAATAAAACATCCAAAGAAATCTTAAAATACTTTAGATTGATGGAGAGAAAAAGTGTTTTACTTTAATTTTAATCCCTGTAGAAAATGAACTCCCTCTCTTCGGCTTCAAATTCAAAATATTGCTTTTTAAAATAATACCACTTTCTAAGCATTAAAAGGATGTGAATTTTTATTTGTTTCTGAAAAAGACAAGTAAAGTTCTGTTTCAGTAACATCCAGGGAAGTCTTCATCTGCCTTTAATAGAAACTGGGCTTTATCAAAATCTCTTTCAGTGTAAGAAAATAGACTGAGATTCTGAGAAACACTTTTTAGCAGCCTCATCATGGAGTAGTCTTTCTCTAAATTAAAACGTATTCATAACAGCAAAGAGGAGCTCAGCGCGAATTCTCTGAACAGTTTCACAATTATATCTACGTTCTGAGTAATGTCCCAGGACATTAAACTGCAAGTGCCACACAGGGAACAGAATTTACATTTATTTCATTTCAGCAATGAATCATAGTATATGCACAGTATTTTTCTTAATATACTAAGCTAGAATGGGAGACATGGTTTTTCCTATTTTACAGATATTAGAGAGTAGATATTGCTTTGTGCAATGGCCTTAACTGTTTCCTGGAATTGTACCTAATTTTGAGTAGCACAAGCTTTAATTTTGCTCATACACTGTATGTTCTGTATTACTGGAATAGCTTAAGTGTATTATGTAGTAAGTTGTAACATGGAACAAATCCTGACAGTAAGTGGTAAATGTAATGATAAGGTCAAGCCAGTTCCAAGGAAAGATCTTGTATTTTCTGGAACATATAAGAATTTACCTCTCGTACATGTAAGAGAACAAAGTAAGGGCAAATGGAGTATTTTGAAATCGAAGGAAATGGGCAGTTAAGTGGGGACATTTAAAAAATACACTGAGGTACTGGCCTGCAGCAAAGATCCTCTTGGAATTATTCTTGATCTGCAAAACATTCTTTTGGGCATCTCCAGTGTTTTCAGTTACTTAGTTTCAAATGTCAATATCCACAGATGCTTCTCACCTCTGAACCAGGTAGAGACCAGAACTCATGTACAACCTCTCATTTGAAGTTGCCTTATAAAGCCACAGTGCTTAGGCTGCTGATAGACCGCCACTCCAAACCTGGAATTGGAATCTGAACCTCCTAAAGTGTTTTCTCCCGTTCCGTGCTGCCTAGCGCCAAGATGATGGCAAAATGCTTTTAACAGTAAATGGAAATGATTTTAAAATGGTGGCTAATGACCAACTGAGATGAGCAAATAACTGAAAATGCACTTCAGTGGATTAATTATAGTATAACTGACATATAGTAAACTACTCATATTCAAATAACACATTTTGGTAAATGCTAGCACACATCAGTATATACGGGTCATTCATAAGTAGTTAAGGTTAATGATGAAGATTCCATCAAATTCTCATGTGTGTCCTTCAAATTCCTGTCCCATGTTTATTACTACAGTTCCATACCCATGTAAACATTGATTTTCTTGACACTGTGTTAGTTGCATTTTACAGAGACTTATGCTAGTGTAACCCATATATGTTTGATGTTTGGGCTTGCTTCTTGAACACAGTAGATTTTTCTTTTCACCCAGGTTTCTGTGTATTAGGATTTTATTGCTTTTAATTGGAGCTGTCATCTATTGTGTGACTACACCATCACTTGTTTGTCTACTCATGTCCTGAAGGGTATGGTGTGTTTCCCATGTTTTGAGTGTTACAAAGAGCATTACCATGAAACACACGTTCTGGTCCTTCCATGGGCATATACATTATATAATTCTTGGTCAGTACTTAGTGGCAGAATAGTTGGTTCTCCTAATAAGTGCAGATAAGGAGTTGGTCCAATGCCTTAAGAAAGTTCTAAACTGTTTTCCATGTTGGTTTTTACTATTTTTCACTTGTAACTTAAGAATGTTCCAGTGGCTTGGCGTCCTCACCTGTAGTTACTGTGGTCATTCTTTTACATTGCAGACATTGTAATAGGGTCATGGGTGCAGGTTGTGGTGGTTTCAATTGGAATCACCCTGTTGAAGATGTATTTGTCACAACTATTTCTTCATGTACGAAACAATTTTCAGTATTTTGCACTTAAAATTTAGACTATTTTATTATTGATTTTGAGCTTTGAAAGTTTTGAGAAAAATCTTATTATAGGTTATGTAATTTGCAAGTATTTTCCCCTGTTTGTAGCTTATTTTAATAGTGCCTTTCATAAAGCAGAAATTATAAATGTTGATGATGACCACTGAAGTTTTTAAGATGAATAAAATTTTAAATAAAATTTTGCATTTGTATCTGTGTCCTATGTCACAAATATTTTTCTCTACAGATTTATACTTTTAAGATTCATATTTAGGCCTGTGAATAGATTTGAGTTATTTTTGCATATGGTGTGAAATGTGGATCAAAGTTCAGGTTTTTTTTTTGTTTTCCTGTGGACTTCCAGCACTGTTTGTGGAATACCTTAGACCTTCTTCACTGAATTGTCTTTCTATTGTTATCTAATGTCGCTGTGTCACATATGTCTGTGTCTATATATGGAATCTCTGTAGCATTTCATAGATTCATTTTTCTATTTCATGCATTTGAGTTTGAATTTTCCAAAATGTCCAGAACAGTTTATAGTTTCAATAGCTTTTCTTTCTTGTTTTATTTTCTTATTTAAAGTTTCTGTGTTACCTACCTAGGGTGTTATCTGTGCTAGGTAAACCTCCCACTGAGCTATCTCCCCATCCTTAGCCCTCTACAGGGTTTCTTTTTCTTTCTTTTTTTTTTTTTGGAGATTATTGTTTGGATGGTTTTCATAAGAAATTTAGCTTACCTAACAAGAAAGATTTATTTGTTTCAGTATTGAGCGTTTTATTGTTTTTCTTTACTTATTACATTCGACAGTAACTCTAACATAATGTTTAATACACGTGTTGAGGCTGACGATTTTTGAGATGTCCCTGATCTTAGTAGCATCAGTCTCTCTCATTAAGTATAATGTTAGCTGTGGATTCTTTGAAGAAGCCCTTTCCAGGTTAAGTGACTTTCCTTTTTTATCTAGCTTGCTCAGCGTTTTGTTCCACTGAGGATGATCTAACTTGGTTACCATCCCATGTGTGCTTCAAAGAAATGTGTGTTCTGCTATTAATCATTTTGCTCTATAAGTATAAACACTTTCATTGTAGATGATAGTGTTCTGGTACTTGTAGCCTTACTGAGTCTGTGTTTACTTATCCTAGGAACTAGTGATATATAATTGAAATTCCCTTCTATAAATTTCTTTTTCTCTAGTGATAATATTGTATTTGTTTATCTTCACAATTATTGACATGGGATTGACAAACAGAAAGTGTTTATATTTAAGAGGGACCATATGATAGTGTCATATGTTTATACACTATCAAATGAATACTACCACGAAAGTAATTGACATAGCTATGAATTCATATGGCCACTGTGTGTGTGTGTGTGTGTGTGTGTGTGTGTGCACACAGATAGGGACACGACAACACTTATGGTCAACTCGGCAAATTTTGCATGTACATTACTAACTACAGTCAACAAACTTTCTCTTATGTCCTTTTGCTCTTGTTTTTTTTCTTATGCCAGCACAGTTTCGCTTCGGTCACAATATATTAGCTATATGATGCATCCAGCCTTTTTAGATTTAAAGATAGCTTTGGCTATTTGTGATCATATATGAATATTAGGGGTGTTTCTCCATTTCTTTAAAATATATTATTAGCATTTTGATACCTACTACATTACATATATGGATCCTTTGGGTAATATGGACATTTAAAAAATTCTTCAAATCAGACATACTAGCAGTACAGGCCATCTTTACATTTATTTGTATCTTCACTTTATTTCATCAGTGTATTATAATTTCCAGTGTACAGATAATTTGCCTATATTAAATTCATTCCTAAGTGTTTAATCTTTTGAAGCCATGGCAGATAGTAATTTTTTGAAATCAGATTGTTTATTCTTAATGTGTAGAATATTACTGATTTTAAAGCTCAGTACTTCTTTGCATTAATATAAAATATTGCACCAGAAGTTCTCTGAAAGCTTTTTATTTTAACATCAGAAGAACTCCTGGTAGTAAATTCTTACACCATTTATAGAAGATAAAATTTTGGCACACAGGTGTTCAAGATCATAAAGACATTAAAATGTAAAGTATTTTGAAGTTCTGCTGCATATGGCTCTCTTGTCTCTATTTATTTATTTATATAATGTGTTTCCCTGATTACAGTGTTAATATTAAATTAAAATTCTATATATCTCACAATTTGCTTACATTATGGACATTCATATAAGAACAAGACTTTTCTAAATAACCTAGCATTAAAAATTATATTTAATGAACATTATATGTAGCATAAATATTTGACTACTAGTGTACTATTGCAAAATGTTATCAAACATGAATATTTAAAATATCCTGTACAATGATTTAATTAAAAGATTTTAAACACACACCATGAAGTTAAGTTAGAAGTGAAAATATTGTTTTACCACCCCCAGGTGTAAGAACAAGGGAGAGAGATCTTTTGGAGAAGGGAAAGGGGCCAAGGTGTGGGTGGACTGGAAAGGGTCGGAGGGGCAAGAGATGAGGAGCTCTCAGACGCGGGATGCGTGCGAGCGGCGCCCGCGGAACGCGATCACAACGAACTGCCACAGTGGACATTGCGAAGAAAAACAAAGAAGCAGAGATAAGATAGTACATACTTTGTGAAGAAGGCGGTGGTCAAAGCAGATTGGATAAACATTTTAATATCACAGTTGAGGGTAAAGGTCTTTGCAAAACCAGAGCTGGCTAAATTATTTGTTTATCTTTGTGTACACACTATTTCTTTATTTTGTTTTATTATTTTTTTAAAAATT
>PVLD010000780.1:64994-248117 GCA_004027595.1 Dinomys branickii
TGTATAATATAAAGTTATCTTCATTTCTGCTAATACAAAAACGACTGAGGAAATACAGAATTATAGAGAAGATAGAAGGGAATTAGCTCTGGATGCTGTCCTACATAATGTTACCTTCATCTTTGTTACTCAGTTACACAGATGATGGCCCTTTTGATCAGTTCGTTTTTTCTCCTCCCTCATCTCCGTTGCCCTACCATTCAATCAGTCATCTTCCCTGTGATAATAACTGTACTCCTGGGTTTATCTATATCCTTGGACTCTCGCCTTGGGAAGAGATATAGCTGCCTCAGACTATACTATAACATACAGGGGTGTGTGTACACACTATTTCATGTGCATGTGCGTGCTTGTATGTGTGTGTGTGTGTGTGTGTGTGTGTGTGTGTGTGCGTGCATGCGCGTGCACGCACATGCATGTCTGTGCTTAATGTTGTTTGAAGCATTAAGATATGCCCAATCTAAAAAGTCATGGAAGACTTTCTAACATTTTTTAAAAATTTTATGTCTATCAACTGAAGAGTGGATAGAAAAAGATTTTCTATCATAATGAGCAATTTAGACACTAGAAAAATACCGAACATGAGCACCATGTATTTTTCAAGTATAATTGCCTTGTTTTGCAAATGTAGCACATACTTTTCCATATGCAAAAGTACATTAGGTCTCAGTGGTTAACCTTGTTTTAGCATCACTGTCTAGAAAGTTGTAGTCTGAATATAAATCCAAGCCATTTCATTTTGAATAAATGGCCAGACACATCTTTGAAGTTTAAAGATACAGTTTTCACTGACCCAGTTTTTGGCATGTTATGGTCATGGTTCACTTTAGGTTTTCCAAATACTCTTTCTGTGCTTCCAGGGCCAAAGACAGCGTGCATGGTTGTGCCAGTTTATATTTGAGTACTTTTAGTAAGTGAATCCACACTTCCCGCTGACCACTTACCACTGTATCTCTCCAGGGTAGATGGACACAAATGCAGGCCTATGGTGGATGCTCTCCAGACGTGATAATGTATATATAATACATAGAGCTAATATGGTATGTAAAAACAACCTGTATATTAGGATCTCTAAAGAAAATGATCTTAAAATAAATTGAAACATTAAAATTCATGTAGCAGTATATAGGATATAGCGATAGAAGCTCTATGCAGATATAGATACATGCATATATATATTTTATAAATACACTATAAAATATATTCCTGGTATGAGTTAATTTTTAGAGAAAAATATAGGCCCTGAATGTAGTGTATACTAAAGAAATTTTATTAGCTTAATAGGCTGCTTAAGAAGATGAAGAAAAAAGGTATAAAATTAATATAAGTAGCACTGAAAAGTTAATTGCATTGCATCCCGTATCAGAGCTTCACCTACTCGATTATATTGCAGCCACAATATTTTTGAATTCTTTACCATCAGACACTGTGTACAGGTCTAGGGTTCTGTAAGGCTACCCATTTGTCTTTCCTGTGCAAGCTAAGTATACAACTAAAATTAAAATAGAAATGACCTTGGAATATAGTAGCATTGAACTTTTCAGTTTGTGTGTTTAGAACTAGGCAGTGACTTTCTACCTCCACCTCATAAATTTCCATATTCCTAAAAAGCAGTCTCCTTGTTTCTCATAAAATTGCATTTCAATAGCATGCATTGAAGTTCTTAATGAATTAAGCATTTTAATGGTGAGACAGCTTATTTTTAAAACATCATTAGAAAGCTGACCATGCAATTTCCTTTAATGTTCTAACAGCGTGGAATTTTACGTTCATATGCCTTCAAAATGCTTTCACTGGATCATGTTTTGTACATTTCTTTGATGACCATGGGGAACGCTTTCTTCAAGGTTGACGGAGGAAAGGAATAACACTGCTTTGAGTCGCGGGCTATGACTGTGCTTCTGTGACGTTCTTAACTGGACCGCTTGCTCTAGACACATGTCCAGCACACTGTGCTCACTGTTTGGTCCTGCTACAGTTATTTTTTAAGCTCACCTGTATAGATAATTCTCCTCTTTCCATTCTCTATGACTAATAAAATGTTTCAAATTTGGATTCATTTTCTCTTTAGTTTGTCCTTACTGAAATGGTCACCAGGAATAATTCTAGATGGAAGCACTCACAGGAATGCTTTTAGTGATAAAATTCTAATCTTCAAAGACTAAAGGCAATATCACCAAGGGTTACGTCTACTTATTTCCTTATTTGAACTGATTTGCTTCAGTGTACTGCTGTTGTGAAAATGTATTACAAGTTAATCTCATGAGAATGAGTTGAGAAGGAAATAATCTAGATTATTTGGAAAGTGGTTAATGTTTATTTAACAATGCTGTGATTGCAGAGGAAATATAATGGATGAAAACATTACACTAGTATATAATTATAGTGTCAGATTATTGCATATGTCTTAGGGATACTCTGTGCAGCTATGCAAAGAATTTTGTTAGTTTTATTAATAATATTGAGAAGTTAGAAGTTAGGGTACTAATGTAATATAATTCAGAATTATAATTGACCTGCCTTTTACCAACTGTGATCACATGGGTGTAAACATTTTTACTTATTCAAACGTTTTAAAATTTACTGAGATTTTACAACCTATATTATTCAATCAGTATATATATACTGAATATCATTTCTCAGGTATTGTTCCATTTAAGTAAATACAAAAACACTATGAAATTGATTACAGATATTCTTTATTTACAGCCAAGGCACAGGTGAGTTTACCAAGTCAGACTAAGCTCACATGGGAAAAGTAAGCAAGATTCGGAAAAGGCGAATGCACATATTCCATACTCAGGAGGCATATTCCAGATCTTCTCCGATTTTAATTGATGCATCAGGACTTAGGCTAATTGACCGGAAGAAGAAAATTTGTGAAATAGATAACATGAATGAATCAGCTGGGAGGTGGAAACTACCATGGGCTGAAATTCACTGGAAATACGTCAGGAAGGTGAGGTGGGATCTTGACTAGAAGACGCCAGAGAGGCCCTGGGTGACATTTTGTTGGGGTGAGTTTATACAGCATGCAGACAAATATGAGGTATTACTAGACGTTTCTTCAATTTATTCTGAAAGTACTAAGAGTCTAATCCTGTTACGCATGGTAATATCTAGTTCGACATTTCCTTTAGATACAGGTTATCATTACTCTTACTGTTACTGTTACTTTGGGATATATTATCCTGTTTCTGATGACCAAGCTGGTTCCCCTTAATTTGGGGGTCTTTTTTGCTCTGATTTCTGTCTCTATACTCAGAGTGCTTCTGCTTTTGTGTGCATCTCAAATTTCCCCCTACTTTTTCCTAATATGGACATTTGTCGCTGAATCTAATGCTCACTTGGATCATCATAGATGACCTCTTCTCTCTCAAAATGCTTACCTCAATTATATCTGCAAGGACACTCTAGCGTTACTTTCTCAGATTATGGAAATTAACACATGGACATGTTTTTGAGGGCTAACAACCCATCACAGCCCTGTTTTCTCTTCTTTGAACTGTGCCAGCATTTCCTAGCCAAAGGTGCTCCCTTTACACAAGCCACAGTGGCCCTTAGGGGATTTTCAACTTTTTCCATCCCAAATTTTCACCAATATGGGTGAAGATGTGTTTAGTTATTCCTTTTGGATGTTTTCTGTCAGAGGTCTTCATGGTCTTTATTTTGACAAGACAGGTAAGCAGGACTTCAGTGCAGTGGCAGAGCAACTTCGCAAGGCAGGGCTCATGTTCTAAAGTCAGTGGGAGGGGCTGCAGGTGTAACGTATGTGAGCACAGTAATTCCGAGCTACTATAGCTAGTTCTGGCCTGTTCACAAAATCTGACGATTAATTAGCTCAATGATTTTGAGAGAGTTGTTTACTATCTCTTATTCTAGCCCCCTGTACAGTCTTCTTATTTTTTTCTGTTTTTCGGTATTATATTCCTAAACTTCGTAGTGTGGAAAAGTAATGCTCTTTTAATTTGAACCAATTACAGAAGAACAGACACAGATCTCTTATCTGGCAATTACTCTGAGATGAGTGCTCATTTAATGAAATGCTAATAATAACTGTATGGAAATCATAATTGCTATTTAAATTATTTTCTTATTCTTCTACTTTCTAATTCACCTAGAAAGATATTGCAGAACTGGTGAAGAACAATAAAAATATGACTTGACTCAATTTAGTCATGCTAACCCTCATAGATGGCATACTACACTACTTTCCCGTTTAAAGTGTGCCTTCCTAAGAGAGAAAGTCATGCTATAGTAACAGTTTTGCTATTTTGCTTATGCAGGCTTGTTCAAATTATCACCCGGGTTAGACTATGGCACAGTTCTTACTTGTTATGGACCCGACTCTGTGTAAGAGAAGCTAGAGATACACAGCAAAAATTCCTAATGCAAGAGAATATTTGCTAGCTACCATATGCATGTAATTTATGTGTGTATATGCACTATATGGATGCATATTTATACAATTTAAATGATGTATTGTTTACAGTTTCATGTATTTTCATTAAGATTATTATTTTCTAATTTTGATATGTCATACTTTTTTAAGAATTGACTGTAAGTTGCACAGAAAACCTTCCACATAACTGTTTCAAAATGTGCGGTGACTGGGGACTGTATCCATACTTAGAACCCTTTGACAGGATGTGGACATCTCTGCACAAACTCGTTCCTTACTTTGCAGAGCAAGTCATACTTCGAAGCTTATGACTGATCCAGGAATTTTTGTTTAATGTTACCAGCTATATGTTTTATGTAAGATTTCACCTTTTCAACTTATTTAGTCCTGTTAAATCAGTTTATTTTGTCAAGATTTAGTAAATATCCATGTTGGAGAAAGCTCTAAGGCCTTGTTGAATAAGGATTACTGGATTGATCAAAGTTAGAGTAACTTCCCCGGATCAGAGTAACTTCCCCGGATCAGGAATACCTATTACAAAATACCAGAATCAGACATCTGAACGTGGTTTCCACGCTGGGGTCAGATGTGTGGAGCGTGTGACAGTGTAGGAAGCAGGTGTGAGCAGTGTGACTTTGCCAAACTAAAGTTGAATAATGAAAGTCATATTTAAAAAGCTTGGAGTAGTCCCTTCCGGGTGCTCTGGGGATAGGAAAGAGTCTGGCAGCAGAAAACAAACAGCAAAACCCTCACAGGGTGCTAAGCAGGAGACTGCCTGCACTGGTTCTGGTGACATAGGGTACTGTTGCATACTAGCTTAAATAATTGTGAAGATACTAGGAAACTGAAAAATTTCAAATAAGAAAAACACATTTGCTAACTCTTACTTTTGTTAAATATCTTTGATTTGCTTTACGGAAGGGGCCATGAGGACGGCAAGCAAACTCCTCTCCATCTAAACTGAGGCAAAACGACTGGGTGCCCTCTATTTTTTTATTCACCTTGTTATAGGAAAAGCTCAATGTATAAGAGAAAAAAAAAGAAAATTCATAGATTGCAGAGAACATTTGAACTGCCATAGACACAATATTTTCATTCCTTTCAATAAATATAAGTGATTTTGGGGCCAGGCATGGTGGAGCAAACCCATAATCCTAGCACTCCGGAGGCTGAGGCAGGAGGATCACTATGAGTTCAGTGCCAGCCTGCACTATGTAGTGAGATCCTGCCACAAAGCAACAACAGTAAATAATGATTTTTGTTAGTTCCTGACAGGAGCCAGATACTTTTCTGAACGCCTCGCCCATTTGTTCTTTATTCAGTCTGTTGCTGCCAAGTAAGATAGAGACTGATATTCTGCTCTACAGAGGTAACGTCAGCATGCAGAAGTTTTGTGGAAGTTATCAGAAGTTACCGTGATAAGCAATGGCATGACTAGTGTTTCAAGTTACCCAAAGACCCAGAGACAGATAACGAAGGGAACATACTAATGCATAGCACAGCGATGCCTGCTGTCATCTACATAAAGCTTTATTCACTACAGAAAGTGTGATAGGAAGGACAAAAACATAGATTAAACCTCACTTCTGATGTGCAAAAACCCCAATAATAACACATTTTATTCTACACATCATAGGAGAGAAATAAAACAGAGACTGAACTTTAAGGAACAACATCTATGTAGAGTGTTCAGAGGAGACTCCTTGAAAGATTACTTGTTCCAAATGGATCCTAAACAGAGTTGGGGAATATGGATGGAGAAATTCAGTGTTATAAGCCAAATCAAAACTGGAAGAGAACAAATCTGGTTGGCCACAGCAGAGTGAGCAGTAGAGCAAGGTGCATGGTGGGAGGGGCCTTGGGATAAGGTAGGAGAGACGCAGTTCAAGGTATAAGCATCACAGGTCTAGGTCAGCAGCTATGGGCGATTGTAAAGGAAACCATATGAGGACATAGAGTATTGCTTTGGCTCCTGAGCTCTGGAATCTAATTCCAAATCACGTATGTGCTTTGGAATCCTTGGTCCAAATCACATATCTGCCATATCTACCGTCTACTGCGTGTTACCTGTGATTGTAGTCCCACCTTAGAAACCACCTTGCTATGATTCAAGTTCCTTTCAAATAAACACAGATAGGTGAAAACATTTGCTTCAGAAGCTATTAGGAGGATACCTAGGAGAATTTCATGTAGAAATCAAACGATGATGATTGCCATACATTTAGGAATTACCTATTGTTTAAACGTTTACTATGGTGCTACTTACATAAGGCATTCTCATCATTATTTTTATTATTGCTGTTATTTTGATATTGATAATAAATTGAGAAAGATTATGAAAAAGATGTATAGTGTTTGGTAAAAAGAGAGATAGGAGATGAAGGAACTCATCTGAAAACAGTCTCAGAGGTACTAAAGGAGACGAATCAACTGGGATATAGACACAAGATAGCTAAGAAAATCATACTACTAATTTCTTTTAGTTCATTGAAGGGAACAGTTCATGCTTGTATTGTTTGATCAATCATGCATGCCTATATCTCATAATCTTAGAAACTACTTTAAAGATAATAATATGAATTATAAGAATCATTGTTGATTTCCTATCATCTTGTTTTGAAATTCTGTAAAAAAATGAGACTGCGTGGCTTAAACTTGGAGGATGATAGTGTGGGTGTGTCGGGGGGAAGGAATCAGTAAGAACATGAAAATACTTAGAATTTAACACTTTTATTTACACAATTTTTTGAAAACCTTATAAGAATGGCTTTGAACTCACTGTGTAGCCTAGGTTGACTCTACCAGTGATCTTTCTGTCTCAGTGAGGAGATCCCAGGGGTGCACCACGATGCCGAGCTGTTTACCTGCTTTTTATTTATGATTTATATTGGGTTTACTTCCAGATGAGAAGAATACACAGCTCAGGACAATTAAAATAAGAAATAAAGACCTTTGCGTGCAGATGTATGAAAATGTGCATGGGAACTAAAGTTTGCATATATATGAGTGTGTATGTGTATCCGTGACCTGTGAGATTCTGAATGTGCGGCTTTCTAAAAAATTCTTGGCCGGGAGACACGAATTGAAATAGTAGAAAGAATGAGGGTGGTGTACAAGATGATGTAGTGCAGGGTGGGAAACAAGGGTGAAAGCTGTGACATCAACCAGCAGGATGACGCTAATGGGCTCTCATTAACACTTACACTGCAGTGCTTCAACTCTGATCTGTAGGCACAACTTCCACTTCCAGAAAGATAAAGTGGCTGATTCATCCTCAGCCAGACACCATATAACGGCTCCAACTGAAAAAAGAATCTTTAAAAGTTCTGTTTTCTAACCATTTGGATGCCCTAAAGACAGAGTCAAGTCACTTTTATCACCTCATTGTAAACATTTAGTGAAATATGCTGTGGATACGGTATCACGCCTTTGGGTGTACAAGATAAAAAGAGAAGGATGCATTTCTCTCAGCCTCATTTTTATATACATTGAGTTTCATACAGTTTTTCTTTGATGTGTACTTCATTATAATGGAGCCTGTAGTTTTGAGAAGTAAGTTTTTTTTTTTTTTTTGCGGTACTGGGGATCGAACTCAGGACCCTGTGCTTGCTAGCCAAGCGCTTATTCCACTGAGCTATATCCCCAGCCCCTGTAGTTTTGAAATAAGGTCTCAATTTCACATAAAAATCAGTTTAATGCCTGTTTGCTGAGATTTACTTACATTCTTCTATTCCAAAAATATGTAAAATGTTTTACAAATTTATTTTATGACTTTCTCAGAACGTTTAAAATGAAATGAATAAGAAAGGTAATAGTCACTGGCAGAAAAAGGCAAAGAAAATATGCAGACTTTCTGAATTACCACAGTCTGAAAGGGAGGATAAGGTATTTTATGAATTTTGGTGCAGTCAAGGCAATAAAGGAAAAAAATGAAAAAGTTAATATATGTGTGGAATCATTTAAGTGTCTTACTTGGTGAAATCTTTTATTAAAAAGAAAGCTATGTAGAAATAAGAAGTAGTAGTGTGAAGTGAGTGACAAGGTGATTAATATTCAAATAACATTTCATTTTTGCCAAACTTGAGCCTACAAGAATTGTATTTGACCAATGTGGTATGCTGCAATAGATTTCTTAAAGTTATAGGAAAAAACATAACATGACATCTACCTTTTAACAAATTTTAAATGTATAGTACATTATGAATATAAGTACAACACAGGAAGCAAATTTGTACAATTTTTATATCTTATATGACTTAGTTCCATTACCATTTCTATGCAGGCCCTGGCAAGACCATTCTACTTTCAGCTCTGATGAATTAGACTACTTTAGATATTTCATAGGAATGAATTTCTGCTCTATTTATCTTTCTGTGACTGGATTACTTCAATCAGCATGATGTCCCTGAGTGTCACCCATGCTATAAGATTTCCTTTTTTTAGTATAGATGAACACTTTTTCATTTTATGGAAACATCATTTTTACAGTCACATATTTGTCCATGTAAATTGAAGTGATTTTCACCACTTCTTTGTGGTGACTAATGCTGCTACCAATTTAAGATTGCACATAACATTTTAGAATCTTGATTTTTATTTACCTTGAATATATACCCAGAAGTACAGTTAGTGGATCATGTTTATTCTAATTTTAATTTTTTGAGTAATCCCATACTGTTTTCTGTAGCAGCTGTTGAAACATGTTCCAATTAACAGTGCACAAAGATTCCAGTTTACATATTCTTTCCAACATTTGTTTATGTTGTATTTCCTTTTTTAAAAAAATACTGCTCGTAAGTGTGGTGGAGTGATAACTCTTGGTAGTTTTGTTTTATGTTTTCCTGTTGACTATATCCTGATCAAAACTCCAAAGGCACAGAAAAGGCACTAGTAAAATTCACGTGGAAGCATTAAGTTTCTGGACAGCAAACACAGAGAAATAAAGTGGAGCCACCCACCCTTTTGCTAATTTTAAAGCATATTATAGAGCTACAGTAAATAAAGCAGTATGTTGTTGATATAAAGACAGACATAACCCCATGGAATAAGGTAGTGTCTGAAGGAAAAGCTGTGTAAAAGCAGTGTGCAGTTAACTGGTCTTTGGCAAGAGAATCAAGAATACATGATGAGAAAGAGGGGTAGTTTGTTCAACAAATGTTGCTAGAAAGTTCTGCATGCATGTGTGTGTGTGCGTGTGTGTGCATGCATGTGTGTGTGAGGATATACCTACAAAAAGAAGGCATAGGAAATGTGTTTCATACATTGGTCTTCAAAATGATTTCTTAGCTATGACATCCAAATGACACAGGCATGAAAAATATAAAAACAAAGTGGAGCTATATCCAATTAAAAGCTTCTGTGCAAGAGAAGTAAATCAACAGAGTGAAAAAGCTATTTATAAAATAGATGAAAACATTTACAAAACATTTAAAATAAGTGGTTGATATCTAAGTTAGATGAGAAATACCTATAACTGAGTAGTGCAAAAATAAATAAGTTCACAAAGCACTTGCGTAGGCATTTCTCCAAAGAGTGCGGACAGATGGCCCACGCGTGTATGAAAGGCTGCTCAACATCTCTAGTGCTTTTGTTAAATCTTACGTGTTCAGATGAGAATACAGCTAGTGGGGATTGATACAGAACAAAATCTTGAAAGAGGCGTTAGAGTTTTGCTTTCCTCTTCTAGATTTTTTGTATTCACTTTGTATAACAACCAATTTCTTTACAGCTGTTTCTAATCTTCCTTTTGTATCTTTTTCATTGTGTATAAGATCTGTAGTTATAGCTTTTCTTTTCTTCTTCATGTTTGGACTTGTATCTCCTTTTTTCTTTTTTTCCTTTCCCTCTAAATGAGAAGTACATAGATTTTAAACTTTACAAATAACAATTCTATTTTCATTTCTTCTTATTTCTGTTCATTTATATCTCATTGCATTTATGTTTTTCACTGAAGAAGAAAGTTTGAATGTAATTCATCATGAGAGCCAAATTATTTACTAATGATGGAACTTTAGATAATTTTTAAAAATATTTACTCTTTTTAATTTAAACAATGTTATATCTTATTCTAATTTTCTGTATGTCTTTGTGAAGTTTCAGATTTCTGTCTGATCTAAGATGTTTTTCCTGACAATTACTGTGGCCACCACTTCTCTAGCCCCAAACTGGACCCTAGACACACCCTAGACGCATGGCAGAAATGCAGTTTTGTGGCTTACATATAATATTCAAAAACCTTTTACCTCTGAAGAAGAGATTGAAGACATTCTTTTGGAGATAGAATTAAATAAGAGAACCATTCATGATAAGAAAGGGTAGGAAAATTTTGTTTCTGCCCCTGAGTAGTGACAAATCATCTTGGGCTTAGATTTCTGTGCTGATAATCTTGAAGAAAGACATGGATATTTTTTTCTTTCAAGAGTGAACATGGATACTAGGCAAAAATTTGGCTTCTATGTAGAGCAGAAATGAGAAGAAAACCTTACCAAAACAGACTTAGAAACCAGGTTGACCCTGTCTAAGACCAACCCAGTTTATCTCCCCCACCCATAACAATGGCTTACTTTCTCTCTGGTCTTGCTGGGATGATCCTGTTTGCCAGCGGACAGGGCCTTGGCTGTGTCAGGCTTCAGCGGAGGTTACTACCTAAAGTTCTACAAATGGACAAACTACTTATGAGGTAAATTTGGTTATTATGACTCCTGTTACTACAAATAGATACAATAAAAATGAAGACAGGGTGGTTTATATGGTACTCTACAGTCAATAAATAACATAAAAAACAGAGACTTTATTTTCACTTATAAAAATAATTACGTTGAATTTTAAATCCTAAATGTTGCATAATACATTAAAATACTTCAAAATCATACACAACAAAGCATACTAAGCACAAAATAATTGGTCAAAATCTCAATTTTAAAGTCTTTTTCAAAATTTTGGAGGCATTTTGATGGGCACAGATCAATATTTTCATTGAAAAATGAAAATAAAAATATTACTGAAAGAAGATTAAATATTGGTAAAATGGTGGAGTTTTTTGATCATCACTGAAAAAAAATGAGTTCTATGAGAGTAAAAGATGGATGTGCCTCTGTTGTGACTACAAAATTGTGCAATGAAGAAATCTTTGTATTTTAATAGCTACCACTTTGATGAGCTGTCCCAAGCAGTACAAGTGACAGAGCTAGTGTCCAGGGACACCTTTCCTAAATGTAATTTGTCTTTTTCTTGAGTGATAGTTGCATGTTAGAAACAAGTGTTTTGTTAAGCAGGTGGTGAAGATCATATCATTAAAGATTTTTGATTTAATGTTCTATTTCCGGTTGTGTTGATGATGCAAGTATATGGAAACATTCTGCCTGTTTGTAGCCTCCATCATGCTTACAGTTTAAAAGATGCATCTGGGCGGGGTAAGTTGGTAAGGGGGGACATGATCAACAGTAATTAGGAATACGTGTACGTAAATAGTTAGAGCAAATGATGGCCATCTCCAGGGACGGGCTGCGAACACAGCACCAGTTTTCTGACATGCTTGTACTTTCTGTTCATTTTATGAACCATTATGCAGCATTCTGTTTGGATCAGCTTGGTTTATTTTTCATAAGGCTTTGTTAACCTGGATTAAAAAAAGGACAAATGCTTAATGGAACCGATCAGTGTAATGAGGCCTGTAGTGTCCTAAGAAAAATCAAGCTCTGGATAGTTATTTTACATTGGATCATTGTGTTTATCTGTATTAGATACTATTAATATATCAGACAGAAGAAACACGGGATGACTTTGGTAGTGTATTCACTAGCATGCAAAAAGCTGAAATGATACTTCTGAATTTCCCAAGTGGAACTTTTTCTTGATGCAGTTCCATTTCAGTATGAGAATGATGGGGTTCAGAAGAGTAATTTCCTCCAAAGCTTTCAAAACTGTATTTGGGTTACTGAATGCAATTTTGGTTACCTCAAATGATTAGTGTTAATCTTCAAGAAAAACAACAACAAATGCACTTAAAAGGCCAATGAATTATGCCTAACTTGCATCACTAATCATAAGCAGCTATAGTAATGAAACATCTATCTTTTCAGTTGAAATTTAAAGTCCAATATCCTTGCTAAAAATAAAAATGAAGGTAGAGTATAATGGAATAAAACAAATGTGCGATTGGTTTCTCCATCAGGTAGAGTATTGTCTGTTTCCGTTTCATCTGTGTTGTCTCCTTACCTCTGGCGTCCCTTGACACTACACATCTCACAGCAGGTTTTAAATCACATATGTGATTGCATTTCAGGTACCTCAAATACTTTCTCTGACACATTAGGCAGAAAAGAATTTCCTGAATCATGGTTACTGAAAATAATCAAGGATTGGCTGAAACATTTGTTTGTAAACTTGAAAGAGAATTTCAGGATGAAAGGTTTACTACATGCATATAAATCCATCTGGCATCAGTAAAATCTTGGTTAAATGGGTTTGAAAATATAAACCATGTCTCCCGTTCCACAGCTTTTAAGAACTATTGCCCAGTTTCCTTCTGTATATTGATACTTTTATGTTCAGCTATAACTATACACTCCCTTTGCTCTCGTAATTCTTTCTGTGCCCTTTCCTCAGAGCCATAGGCTTAACTCAGTTCTTTATCATAAAAAAATTGATTTACAGCACTAAGGAGCTGATCTCTATGTCAACTGCACTGGAGTTTTACCTCATTCCCTTTCCCTTTCTATTTGAAAATAATGATGCAGTAGAGGTATTTTATTGGCTTGTGATCTACATTTGTCTTCTATGTAATGTGTAGATAACTGGCCTTTTTAAATACATTTTTCTTTTATCCCCATTTATCAACATGTTTTGTTGCTCTGTGTGTTAGCTACCTTAGGATAGTTAAAGAAAATAGAATCTTAGCTAGATTCCCTTTTAATACTTACAGGTGTAAACTTTGGTTACAAAATTAGAACCTGCTTTCTTCTATTGACTTTCTATGTGTTTCTGTATGTATGATATCAACAGAATACAGCAGTTTAACCTCTTATACTTTCACTATGTACTAGAAAATAGTTCAATATTTTATGATTTCTTCAGTGCATGCCAAACATGGTGCCATTTATGACTCTTACGTCATCTTACAGAGCAGAATTTGACAGTGTGGATTTGGCTGAATCAAATTTAATTTTAAACAACTTGGATTTTAGATGAATGAAGAAATTTTTCTGTGAGGGTGGTTTTTCCCTGAGGTGAATCTCTTTCAAGAGTCGGAATCATTAGTTAACCATAAGCTTATTCTTTAGAATGCTTTTGTTTATACTCATTAGGATCAGGCGGATTTTATGAGGCAGATCCTGCTATGATAAGTTTTGCCTGAGCTTAGAGTATAGAGAGCTACTCTATTAACTGTTGGTTTCCACTAAGCATGTGCTGGAAAGTCTTAAATAAACTGTCAGGAACAATTTTTCCCTTAGCTAGTAATTTTGTTGAATTGCTGAAGTTAGAGGATTCTTTCATGGTTAAAAAAAAAAAAAAACACTCAAGAATTTAACCTTCCTTAATGGTGTGCAATTAGAAAAATGTGGGGCCAAATGCTTTAAACAAAATGATATTTGTTAAATGCATAAATAATTAGCTGAGTTTATTCTAGAAACACGTAGATAACTGCTTGGATTCATAACAGCATAAAGTCATTGAGAGTTTAAGCAAGAGTTATTTCCTAATGGCCATATTTAATATATTTACTTAAAATATACTCTTAGGTAGAGAAACAGAATCACATTTTTATATTGTTAAAGCCATTGGCTTGAGTCCATTTCCTTATGTGATTTGAAGCATAAATACTCATATGTAAGCAATACTTCTGCCAGCCTTGAGTGTAAGGTGCACAAGCTGCTAGGAATCAGCAAGTTCCTAAGTAAAACAAGTTAGACTGAAGAGTCACAGTGATACTTGAGATATTCTGATATAAATACTCATGAAAATAGGTAACAGGACTGGGCACAGTGGCTCAGAACCATAATATCAGCTACTTGGGAGGCTGAGGCAGAAGGACCACAAGTTTCAGACCATCGTGGCAACTGAGTGAAACATTATCTTAAAATAAAATTTAATAAATGCCTGGAAATGTGGTTCAGCCCTCCCTAGGTTCAGTCCCCTGTCCTGAAAAAAATAAAAACAAAAATTGACAAGTTTCTTAAAAACTGTGCAAACAATTTGGGGGGTCAATTTGGATATACTTTAACATATTGTTACTGCTATTTTTCTGGAGATGGGGGAAGAGGCTTATATCAGAGGAATTCTCTAAGAAGGTACCCCAGGACTCTTTCATTAAGTCTGTCAAAAACAAAGAATTGGATTTCTCGAATTCCATTACTTCGAATGCTTTTAAACATACACTGTGTGTAGTTTTCATTAGGTGCTGATATTAGGATAGTACCAGCATGTCTGATTTAGCGCTGGAAGCCAGCCCGAAGGCACAGTGGCGAGACAGAGCCAGGCCAGCACCCACAGGACCTGCACTCACAAACCCTGTGGCCCTCCCCGTAGTGGCATCGGTCCCAGACCACCCTACGGTGTCCGCTGCTCCAGACGCGGGCCCAGCTCCTTTCCAGGTGCTCCTTGTGCACGATCCGCTGTTCTGTTCCAAATATCAGTTATAGTCAACGATCGCTAAAATTGCACTTCAAATCTAATTATTTTACCTCTCTTTTCTTTCACTGCACAAAGAAAACATGACATTTTGTTTTTCATCTAGAACTTTCTCGTTATCTACTTTGTACCTCGCTACTCCTTGAAGTATTTCTATCTTTTTGGACAATTTCACTTTTTAAAACTTCTACCTTTTCACTTTTTCCAGCAGGAGATACCCCAAAATAGCTGCCTGAAGCAGTTTAGTAACCATTTTACTCAATCAGAAACAATAAAATCATCAATTGTTTTAATACTATATAGAAAGTAACATGTAAGACACATGATTTGAAGAAACTACAAGAATTATACATTGTGGAAAGAAGTAAGATCACACAGCTTCTGCTGTCCACCTAAATTTGTGTTAGTTTTTGTCTCTTTTGCCTGTTTGAGTCAAAAGTTATTCTGTTATATCTGCCTTAAGATTTAAAATCCTCTGAAACATTTACACCTGCTAATGAGAAGGCCTCTCTTCATGTCTTTGCTTGTCTCACCAAGACTTTTCTTCCAGATGAAAGCATTTTGTTGACGTGAACATTTATTAATGTCAGTGGAACTTAGTTCTTTTTTTGGAGAGGAGATGGTTTTTAAAAAATGTTAAACAGATTTTTCTTCAGTGCCTAAATGATTTTGTCAGCGCTGCCTAAGAAAATATTTTAATTGCTGCACAATTTCTATATGTGAAAAGGAGGGAATTTTGTTCATAGGTAGCTTGATAAACAGATTATTACAATTAGAATGAACTCAGGATAAAGAAGGAAATTTAAATATACTTCGTCTCTTACGTGTCACTGGGAAAATACTGTTTTATGATAACATTAATAACAAAAAGCGAGTTTATGTTTAGGTGTTGTTTTACGCCGCTTAACCTCCACAAAGCCATAGAAGAGTTTGCTCAAGGTTACCAAGGTCCCAGCAAGTGCCACAGTCAGAGGCTGGTGTGATTTCTGGCCCACATGTACATTAGCCTGAATGGTTTCGTTATGCAGAAGTCACAATATATTTTAACATTACTTCTGTATTTATGTGTTTCACTATTTTAACATCAGTAAAATTTCTGACTGTACTATAAAAGCATTATGTACAAAATAGACACATGAAGCATGTTTGAAATATAAACAAAATTGCTTCCAAAAACAATTTAGCTTTACATTTTCTGAGTGATAGTGCTTGAGTCATCTAAAACAATGAATAATTTTGTAATTAAATATTATATACTTGGGGTAACATACTCAATTTCAAAGTGTTAAAAAGCAACACCTATCAATGACCTTCCCCATGTACAGAAAGTGTGAATATTTAAGAATCAGTCGGTGGCGGTGGGGCAGCCAGAGCACTCATGCGGAGTCTATTTCACTTAAATTGTGCCTCCTAGCCAAGCAAAACCAGAGCTGTCCCTGTGAGAGGGTGTTCTGACCAAAGGAACTGCTTCTCGCTTCAGTTTCTCAGCCACAGAAATATTTAGAATACATTTCAGTCTTCATGTCCATATAACCTTCCCGGTAGGGTGATTTTAGCTCTGAGCGTCGGGTAATTGGTCAGACTGAAAGACATCTTTCCTGAATATGTAGTCAGTTGTGATGTGGGAATATTCAGCCAACGCAAGAGCAGCACATCTTCAACATTACAGCAGTGAACAAGGCCATGGGACCTCTGGTATGTGTACAGGTAGAATGAAGAACATTTTCACTTCCCGGGATTGCAGGGGGAGAGGATCATGAAATTTACCCTCCTGTAGAAACAGGCCTGACACAATCAAAATGTCATGCATAATGGTAGAATGTTGGGAACAATACAGAAATGAGGTGAACTGGCAGAAATGCCCACATGGTTAAGGAGGTCCAAGTCCCTAAGCCATAGAATTGGAATGAGGGATTGCACGTAGGCGACCTATCATTTGCAAAGATTATCGATTCCTCCCCATTATAAGATATAATATAAATGTGAATTTATACAATATACTAACTCATGTTGAGCTAATTCTAGATTCAAATGCAAAGTAACTGTGCAGAACCTTTTGATGAATGGATAAGTTCTGGCAAGGAAGGAAGGCTGGAGCACATTCTGGGCTTTTCTAAGGTCCAAAAGAATTCTAGCTATGTAGTACCCAATTCAAAGGCAGTGATTCCTAGATGTGCTCCTTTCATGTATGTATTAATCGCCATCATGGATAAAGGGATTAAAGAGAAGCTTTTAGGCAAATGTATATGCAGTTACTTCTTAATTGTATTTGAGGGAAAATCGTAGTATTTCTTCAACACATTGGTTTTGCACTGGACATATATATATATATATATATTTTTTTTTTTTTTTTTCAGGTAACTGAGGCCTTCTATGTAAACACCAGATACTTTACATTAATTTTACAAATTTTGAAAAAAAATACTTGCAAGTGCATTCCAGATTTTTGTTTTATTTTCAACAGCTAGTACTGACGTTAATTCCAAAATGCTTGATATTTGAATCCATTCATACCCTCCTTTACCTCCTTATTTATGGACATCAAACTTCCGGTACATCATGAGTCCATCCAGTTATAAGCTACATTTGAAGCTTTCTCCCTGCTGGAATCTGAAAAAATAACCAGTCCAACTTCTTAGATCTTGCATCAATGAACATAAAATAGACCTTCAGTAGACTATTCCTTAAGTAACAGACTTCATCTGACTTCAAGTACAAAATGATTTCAAAAGAAACTCATGCACTAGAATGATTGAATGAGGAAAAGTTTGAATTTAGGACAATTTTCCTGTTCTTTTGGAGGCTCTTCCTTTTTTTTTACTCTTTCAGCTTTACAACCATTTTCATTTATCTTAAGTAAACTTATAGCAGCCAGGTTTTTGAGTTCTTGTCTCATAGAGTCTATGACTATGTTTGGTAGTGTAACTTGGGATTTGACCAAGTATATTTCGAGAACTAAATGAGATGCTACTAATAATTATGTCATAATAGTAGAGGCAAATGGGATCCTCTGTAGCTAACCAAGATGGAGCTGTGATCACCTCACCTAAAGATGACTGTATGGCGAAAGGTTCTTTGGTATTTCCTTTACTTTTACAAATTATAATTGTTCTACTTTCAGCTTTTCAGATGTTCATACTTGGCTCAATGATAAGTCCATAGTATATTTCTTCCTTTGCATTCTATCTTTTCGTCTTACGGGGAACATCACACTTATTTTAGGCCTTAGTTTACATCATAATTTTAATCTCCTTTTGCAAGTAAAAGCAGCAATGGAGAGGAGAAGTGATATTTTTCCTAGAGAAAAAAATAATTTCTTTGTGTTGTCTACCTTAATACTTCAAAATAATTTGAAATCTTATAAAGGGCTTTCTGATTTTTTTCCTTGAGAGTGCCACTTAGTAGGCACCAAAACAAATTTAGCAGGTGGTAGCTAATTTTCATTTTAATGAAGCTAATTTTTTCAAACTAGGATAGCATAAGGTTTTACCATCTGTGTGTATCCTATTTAGTTCATCCAGGTTGGAGAAATCCAAAAGAAGGTCCATAAACAAAAAGCTAGATGTTGTTCAACAACAGCCTTGCCTACCTGAAAGCACTACTTTTCAAAACATAAAAATATGTGTACGCAGATAGAGAAATGGGTTACAAATGTCAACATATTAACCTACAAATTTCTCAAAATGGTAGTTTTATAACTCAGACGGGATGATGTTTTAGAGCACTGCTTAGGAAAGCTTTTTGTTGTCAAATGTCTTAAAATCGTCTGAGAAATTTTTCAGAAAAAACGTGTTCAAAGCATGTTATAAGCCAGAGAGTGACACACAGTTTTGCACTTCTTCACCCTTCTGCACCCTGTACACTGCCCTCGATTACTTCTCTATGCAGTCTCTTTTTCCAGATCTGATTCTTTGGAATCTTCTCATTAGCTTCTGTTCCATCAAACTGAAGTATTTTTTTTCTTAACCTTTATGGCAGTATTTAAATTTAGTATATAAATCTAGCACATATTTAAAAAATTATGGAAAGGATTATGACATATGTTACTTTGATATTTTTGTTTCAGGAAATAAAAGATTCTCATTGCTTCTGAAAGACACTTGCTAAATTTTATACTGCATACATAATAAATACAACTGTAAACATTTATTACATACTTAAATCTAAAAAATGTTCAGAATATCATTAGCTCAGTAAGAATCAAAAAGCATAGTAAAAATATAAGTACTTTATGGCTCAGAATAAAGTGAGATATATAGAAAAACATGTGAGAAACAGGAAGACGGGACAGAGATTTTAGCTGAGCCTGAAGACGAGGAAGTAATCCCACATTTTCATAAATGTCATTGTTGATTTATGAAGTTATATGAAGTTGTACAAAGATGAAAATAACATTTGAGATACAAAATTGCTATTAAATGAGTTCCATGCCAGTTCACGATTGGGTTACGAGATAGGAAGAATTTTAAAAGCCCTTTTAGAATAAGGCACTACAGTATTTTATGAGAAACGATGGAAAATTTTGGTACTAAATAAGGTATATGTGTACCAATTAAAACGTGTACCAAATTTGTTTAAAAGTCAAAGATTAAAAAGTAGTTACACAATGAAATTTTGCTAAATGCACAATAAGAATAAAATTATTAGCATTAAGGTGTTTTACTTTGCTTTCAGAATGATTCCCTGATTGGTTTCTTAACATGTTGCACTAATAGATCAATTAACTTAAAAACTAAATTGGTGTTTAGACTAAGGATAAATAAATACATAATGACAAAATGTGAAAGCTATTTAAATTGTGAACTGGCTAGGCCCAAAGGTAAAACACCTTTGAAAGTGAGCAAACTAATCAGGAAGGATAGTACCATTCATAAGGTACTGATAACTGTATATCCATTCAGAAAATGTCTGTCATGTACTTCTACGGAAATCAGAATCAATCACTGTATTCTATCATTGTTGGTGCACACATAATCCCTCTCATGTAGTGTATGCGTTCAGAGTTGCAAGGACTTTAAAGAACTTATTTAGGTGACAAAACCACACTAATAACTGGGAAGTGTGAGCCCACCATTGTCCAGTTTCACGGACTGATCAATGAAAATTAGATTCCTTCAAAATCTAAGTGCTATTTTAATATGCTTATTTTCTGATATTAAACAAATGTCAACTCTGAAGATCTAGATGCATTAAGGATATGGGCACCGTTTTTCTTATAATTACCCTTTTTAACCAGGAAAAAGGATTATCCTAATAACTCCTGTTTTGATTATTTTTGATTTATTAAATTACTGTTCATTAGATTTGGGGATTTTATACTCAATGGGTTTTTTTTTTCTTTTCTGATCCTTATGAGAAAATATATATCTCTTTTGATATTTCACAGAAAGTTAGAACCTTCTCATTAATTTGTCAAACTGTCGATTCTCCCACCCCTCACAGCTACTGTTTAGTAAAATACCTTACCAGGAACTTTCCTGTCCGTTCTGCTTCCCACTATGTCTCCACAGATGCACCTAAGTAAGCCCTTTTACGTCCCTTTCTCCACCTCATCATACATTTTATTAATAATTTAATAGTTTTCTCTGCGGTTATTAATAATTTTTGCTTCATAGAGTTCAGCTTCTGTGTGGAGAGCATTGTTAGTACAAGTAAAGTAGCACCTGAAGGAAGCCATTGTTGGGCACTTAAAAATCAGGATGTGCATGAGAGAAAATCATTGGAATTTGTGTGCGTCCAGCAAAATGATAAGCAATTGATATTGGTAAACAACTGATACTTTGGATTGGTCCAGGATTGTGGGATTACGGGTCTGTCCTTCCGCTTCTGTTGCTCCTCCCCAACTACTATTACCGTACATGAAAACCTGGCTGGCACCTTTGTTTGCGTCCATTTTCAGTGTAATCATCCAGTGTTAAAGACTGTGGATTCCTCTCATATGAGTCTAAAGCATTTTACTAGGTTTTGTTTAGCCGTGTTGCTTTTTAACTTCCTTAATCCGGTAAGAGGGATTTTTTTTTCTAGGAAATTTTCCATGTCACCATCCTTTTTAAAATTTATTTTTATTTTATGCTCTCCACCTTTTTATAGTGCATTAGGATGTCAGTGGTGATGTTTTCTTAGTTCATCTACTGAAGTGGAGTTTGTTTTTTTAAACCCTTATGTGTGTAACTGAGGATTAGATGTTAAATGTCTTCTTTGTACATGGGTTTAAATGTACTTTGCCCAGTTCCCTTCTTTTTACTTACGCTGCATGAGACTTGGCTACAACTCTGCTTCAGCGGGGTCTCATCCTCCTTGTGCACTTCATCTTCCTGTCATCTTTCCCTCATCCAGTCTCGTTATTGGGTAATTTACATGACCAATCCCGAAACTGGTGAGTAGCTGTCTCCAGTTCAAGCACCTCCTGGTTTGAAATCTTTCTCTAGAATCTAGGAAGAATCCTGTCTAACATCTCTTTTACTACTGTTCTCCATCCAGAGCTCTCCTGGCCACTGGTACATGGGTACAGGGTGATCAACAGGTGCTTTAGCAACTTCTCGGAGACCATGAAACATTTTGGGGTGAATATTTCACACACAAGTGTGCTTTTTAATTCATTGGATCTCCGAGGACTGTTCACCCCTGTAACTCCTTTACAGGAGTCATTCACGTACATTCTGTTCTACGTCCCTTGCCCACACAGTTGTGGTTCTCATTCTTTCACAGGGAAAAGAGTCGTATAATGTATTTTCTGAGCACCGGAGGGCCTTTTCCGATACCTGGCCGGGATACTCAGCCTGCTCACCGGCCTCTCACAGGAGGGGCTCTGGTTAATTGAATTAGATGAGGAGCAAAGGATAACAGGGAAAGTGTTCAGGAATTCCCAGTGATTTATTCTTGGAACTATATTTGAATTGACAGTAATTACTGTCAGCCACAGTAGTTGATTGGTATAGAGGTAGCCAACTGTCTTGTGGCAAGGAAAGCAGCGAGTGCGGCCAGGGTCCTGGGAGTGGGAAGTGGTACCCGGCGTCTGGTGCTACCACAGTTCCATTCCACATGTGCTGAGTGCTTCAGGTTGTGAGGCACAACCTGTGTGTGCGACGATATCTACATAAGGCAAAGGCGCTGCCTCCATTGTGCCCCGGAGAGAGATTTGCACTGGAGGCAGGAGGGGCGGTGAGCAGGCCGACTTCAGACTGGAGAGGCATGCCAGCTGTGCAGCCCTCGGCATCCCCAGGGCTCAGGGCTCAACTTCCACTGAGCCTTCTCCTGTCCTGCCAGAGCCACGTGCTTGGTCAAGGTGCCTGTGAAGCGATGCCACCTTGGGTACTGAGTGCATCCATCAGCCGACGGCCACTCCATTCCTCTCCAGGTCTCCCAGATGCTAGGCCTGCCCTCAGCGCCCACGACCCTGTGTTCCTAAGGGATCCCAGGAAGCTCTTGTGGGCCCACACTCCTAAAGTATTTAAACTGCCTCCCTACATTTAAACAAATTGACCCTAACCAAGAAATATTTATATTTGCAACTGTGATTACTATGACAATGCAGAGAAAATAATCAGCAGACATATGAAACAGTCTGATGATTTTAAGATGTAGGCATATGATTTTTCTACGCTAAATTGTATAATTTTTATTTATGAATCTAGTACAGTTTTCTCTTCTCTCTTCTATTAACTTCCAAGAAGAAAACATTAACTAGTATGTTTGTAATTTGTTAGCAACCAGCTGTGGTGAAAATTATTAATTAAAGCTGGGTGTGGACGTACAATTTTGTAATTGGAGCATTCTGGGTGGCAGGAGGATTGCAAGTGTGAATCCATCCTGTGTAGTTTAGGAAGTTAACAAGTCATTGTCTTAAAAAAGAGGGAAAAGTGGTTTGGGAAAATAACTTCCTGAAGGCCCTGCATTGAATCTCCAGTATTAACTATATTTATGTTAATTTTAAACAAAAATATCCTACTAAAGTGAGCACAATGTAAGCAAGTATTTAAAATTTTCTAAAAATGTATTTATATTGTATTAATTTTTTTCAATTTCTACTTTATTTCATTTAATAGTATAATGACCATACTGCTAACATTCATTGCTGTAAACTAAAACCTATATTAAAATGCATAATTTATTAAAATTAGTATCAAATATTCTATAATTATGAAAGGGTAAAAGCTATTTTTTTGAAAGCTGGAGAAATTTTTCATTCTAGAAGTTATTTTCATGCAAAAATACAATGAGTAATTATTAGAAAGAGTTAACACAAAACTAAAGATGATTTTGGTGTTTTGGGATAGTTTTTAAGATATATTTACATGCATATGATGAGATGTATTAAAAAGAATTGATTTCAGTGAGAAGGCTAGTTGGAAACACCAAAAGTTCAATGGCCAAACACATATTTAAAGGAGAATTAAATTTTGATGCAGATATGTATTATCCACCCACAATTCTTGGAAATTTATTAAGCAGAAATGATACTTTTGTTTGGGAAATTATAACAGTGTTCCAGTACCCTATGCATTTTAAAAGCAAAGGTAAAGAAAGGAATCCTACAAGTGTTTTACAATGAATCTTTTGAAATAGGGACCCCTTGATCAGTTTTTTTTAAGCACTGTTCCCTCTAGAATTCAGAAGTCTTTCCACTAATTATGTACATGTGCTATAGCAGCTGAGACTATGAGGAGAGATAAGGTAGCCTGTTCTCATTATAGTTAGCAAGAATGAATCCTAAGGAATGTTTCTCCTTGAATTTCAGTCATTCTACTTTTAAATAAGGTATAGTTTCTGATTTCTCAATCTTACTGAAGTTATTTCATAATTGAGCTATTAAATAATTAAAATTATGACATTTTAGCATTGAAAACTCTAGCATTCATTCAATTTAGGCTAAAGGTATGGTCCTAGCCAGATGTCATCTCCCATCACTAATTCTTTGGCGATTTCTTTAAACTCATTCTCACTGTTACTTGACATGTCTGCTAATATTCCACAAACTGACTTTCAAGATCATTCTATTGTATTTCTGAGCTCAGGCCTCCTTCTGTGTTCAGATGCCAGTGCCTTTATGAAATGCTGTCTGATGTGGGCTTCCTGGCCAGCTTGGCTGCTTTCCTCTTGACTGTACATAACAGTGCATATTTTTACATTTCTTACAGCTGTTGTTGCTAAGACTTAATGCTAAGAATTATTCTTCCGACTTTATAAAACAGAATGATCCTGAAGGGAAGTTTTAAATACTTAATAAGATGTCCAGGGATCTCTAGCAGATCTATTACTGAGCAGTCATGAATATTTATTGAAGTAGATGGGAGCTAAGAACTGTAAGAGTTCAAGTAATGCAAGGCACTCTCCCTGATCTCACGGCAATAATAGCCTAGTTGGTAAGAAATAAAAGAGTGATACTAACAATGTGATATTTGTATACCATCTCAGAATCAGAAGTGTTTAGGATATGACTATGAACTGTAGTAGACCATAAATGTAGTATTTGGTGATTTATGGCAAGAAAAAAATCACATCATGATGCTGCTATTGCTAAATTTTTTCTAGCTACGTGAAAAGCACTAGGAATAGGTGAAATTTGGATAGCCAAATCCAGTGGGGACAGTGGGGACAGTGGGGCCACCCTTTACATATGGAATAATGTAAGCAAAATCATAGAGGTGAACACTTGAGTGACTGAAAGCTCCAATCCAAGAGATGAGGTTCTAAGACAAAAGGAATCAGAAATAAAGAAAAACTAAGTGTGTGTGAGTGGGTAGTTACTTGTCAAGACTGTGTCCTAAGTAAGTAAGTTTGTAAATAAGATAAACGGTTGTGGTGGTGGTGAAGAGCCTGTGTAGAAATGAATGTCAAACCTGTGGATTCTGCAGTAACGTTGTGGTTAGCCTCAGAAGAGAACTGCCCACTTGCAGCTGTATTACCTAAATGTAACAAGTAACGTAACTGTTCCTGGTCAAAGGAACTTAATAGAGGTATTTTTCATCAGTGTGCTTTTGTAGCCCTTTTGGAGCTCATGTGTATCTGTAATGATCTTCAGCCCCTTGAACGTGAAAAGCATAACTCTACTAATATGGTTCGTGGGAAATCATCAGCATTTGGCAAGATGTTTCAAAAGCAATTTATAAGAAAAAGAACAGATAGTTCATAAAATAATGCTGGATGACACCCAAGTATTCATTGAGAGTGAACATTTCCCTTGTGGTTCAATTTTTATTTTGTTATCAAAGAAAAACCTAGTTTCATTGAGAATAATGAAAATCTAGGCCATATACATGATCTAGTTATATTTAAGATTCTTTTTGGTTCAATATGAATATTTACATTAGAGATTAATGGAAATTTTACTATATTTTAATAATATAATCATTAGGTCATTAATTAAATGAAACATAAGAGAGAAAATATACCTAAGCTGTTGAAAAAATAACATCAACGAATAAAATTAATATAGGCAAGTTCAGAGCTTTTACATAACATAACCAGTTTTTGAATGAAAATACTCATAAAACGTGGTGCCGCTGTCACTGTGCTCACAGCATGGGGGTTCTCTCTAGCAGGCAAATAGTTAGGATTCTAGGAGCCCTGAGGTCATAGGAGCCCACTGAAAGAGCTCACGCATTTCCTTGGCTTCCAGGACTGCTGCACTTGGCCTTTTTATGTCAAGAAGCACATAAATGACAGTTTCAGAACTACCACCCAGTGAAAGGCAAATCACTAGCAAACTATCAAAGGTATATCAGGAGACCTAAATTTTAGGAAATCTCATTTCTGTTTCTCTCTTTTGTTCTTCCTTTCTTCTGTCAAACATATATACAGCACCTGTTGTTCCCTTACAGTGATAAAACTGCTCCTAAGCAAGAGCCAGACATCAGTGTGTGTCATGGTGGATACAAGATTTGAACGTTCTCCTGGCTTTGTTAGGGTCTGAAGGACAGAATGGTAAGTGGGAAAGACGGCACAGGAGAGGGACTCTGACGTGATGTGGAAAGCTTACAAGGAAGGTGTTGCTGAAATTGGTCATTCCAGATGTGAATCAGAGAAAACAGGAGGACTGACATGAAGGCAGAGAGGAGCGTAGTTCTCATACAACGGACAGTGTTAATCCGCAGCCAATTTTTATACTGATACATTCTTCTAAATGAGCACTGCTTGCAGAAGGAGTGTGTCAGTAAATTACATATGCTGCAAGCATTGCCTACAACCTCTTCTTGAATTTCAGAGGTAAAGAACTGCAGAAATTGGAATTAATTTGGCAACAATGAGAGTTCAATGAGTGCTAAAAGAAACTAGGTATAGAATAAGTATGATAATTCTTCTGTATTTGCATAATGACAGAGGAAATGAGGTTATGTATCAGGTTATATACGAAATTAATGGTTTTAAAACTAAGGAGACATTTTGATCTTTACCTTCGGATACCTTGGGCAGTTTAGCGCAGTATTAGTTGAGTTTCTAGAAATATGGGTAGCCTAATCTGAAGGAAGAAGAGGAAGCAAGGAATACAGTATGAAAAGGTAAAATCCATACTAGGCAACTGGCTTGATGCCACCTGTGGGTGGGGAAATTGTAAAGAGCTCTGTAATGATGGGGTTGAACTTCTGGCCAGAATTTCAGAGAATGGAACAGCACTGAATCTCTGCAAAGAATCATAACTGACCTTGGTGTAGAATGACCTATATGGCCATTCAATAGTATCACAGACACTTAAAGCAGATTTAAGTGTTAGGTAAAATTTTAACTAAATAAATATGAAAATAAGCTCAATTTTAAAAGTTAACATTTCACTTGCATGTGAAAAATAATCAGAAACAGTGATAGACAATTATGTAGAGAAAAGCCTCCATGCGTGTGAAGAGAAGTGAATCTTAGTGAGCATATGACCATTTAATACTAATAATTGCCTTTTCTGATTAGGTCAAAAGAGATGAATTTCTGATGTGGCCGTCACTGCACCACTCCCCTTTGCTTTGCTGCGAGCGGCTATTTGGAATTGGAGCGAATAGAACCTTAAGGTTATCCCAAGGATTACATATTCAAATATCTTGAGAATTCCATATATTGAGTGGAATTTACCTACAAATTTCTGTTTCAGGCAGAGAGTACAAAATACTGCGAAGGCAGATTGGAATCATTGGTACTATGATTTCAGTTTGTTCTCAGATGTCCATGTTTCTGGAACTTCGATTTCCAGCAAGAGATTATTGGGCAGTTAGGGCTAATGGGACTATTTAGCTTATGAGGTCTATTTTAATTAACGCTGCCCTAGAGAGTCAGTTCCCCAGACAGTGTGTTGTTACAAAAGCAAGTTCAGCTTTCTGCACTCTCTCTTGTCGTCTCCTATGTTTGGTGCAACTAGCAGAGGTTTGCCTGAGGCTGAGCTGGTGCTGGGACCGTGTGCTTGAGCTTCTCAGCCTCCAGAAGTGTGAACCAAAATAAATCTTTCATTATAATCACCCAGTCTACTACATTCTCTAGTAGCAGCAAAAACAAACTGCTTTCGGGAAAAGAAAACCTGAAGTGCCTCATTTTTGTCCTTTTCCTCTTGTTAACGTGTTTCTGTTTCTCTGCCAGTCTCTCATTCATCTAGTGAGTGGTTTTTCATCCCAGGATTTTCTCATTTCTGCCTCCTACTCTTTCCCTTCTTGATTTTACCGCAAACCTCCTAGAAAGAGCAGTCCACTTGGACTGTCTCTCTGCCCACAGTCTGTTCATGAGTTATCTATTACAGTGTGCTTCTCCTTCCTCCCCAGAGTTCTGAGGAGTCTTCTCTCTGAATCATGTGACCACAGTAGTTTCTGTGCTCTCACATGATTATTTTACTTGAGCCTTCTTTGAAGAGTTTCATGCATTATTTGCCCTGATCCTTCTCTGAAACTACATAGCATATCCCTACTCCTTCTCAGATATATGACCTCACTGTCTTGAAGACAGCTCAGATTCCGTATATCTAAAGGAAAATTCTAGGTTATTTTCTGCTGCCTACTTCATTGCCATGAACAGATGCTTTTCTTCTTGTAATGTTTGTGTGTCTCTGTGTGAAGGTCATTTGGATTTGGTTCTTAGGATTCTCTTCTTGCTCTATATTTCAGATATAGATAGATAGATAGATAGATAGATAGATAGATATCATCACTGATTACTGCCTTTCAGGATGTGCTTCTGTAAACCCTCTCAGCATTGTCCTTAATATGCTCTGCCTTCACCGTGAGCTAGTTTTTGGCAACAGCAATAGTGTATATGGCGATGCCGTTCACTTGTCTGCCTCTTCAGTACAAAATGAATAGTAAGGGTAGGGCCCTTGGCTTATTCTTTGTATCTTCAGTACAGTTATTTTAAGCAGCCTTTTAGAAAAAAGTAATTATGTGTGGTTCTTAATCCACAGATACCCATTAACATTATTCTCATTCCTATAATTTTCCAGCCTACTTTCATTCAACAGATAATTTTTAGAGCCAGTTAAATGTCCTAAGGCTGCATTAGTGAATAAAATGACAGGAATGCTTGTTGTCACGGAAATATGTTTGTAATCTGTCAAGATGGTTTATGTAATAAAATGAATGGAGTATATAAGTACAGTATTCAATTAAGTTACGGAAAGTGATACAGAAAACTTATGTAGGAAAGGTGATTGAGGTGAAAAGGTGGGCATTCTAAACTTAGAAGAGGGGCCAGAAAAGGTTGTTGCTGGGTTTGGAGCTGTGTGAAAAGAGGGACTGAACCATAAGTGTTTGAATAAAGAGCACCGTGGGCTCCTCAGACATGGGGAATCTGGGAGCAACAGTGCACGTGGCAGGCTGGAGGGACAGCAAAGCCAGTGTGGCCAGATCAGGCTGGCAGAGGCAGGGCAGTAGATGAGGTGAGAGAGAGCCAGACTCTGCAGGGCTGATGCAGGCTTTTGATGTTCGCTGTGCAAAAAATAAAGAGGCAGCAAGAAGTCTGTAGCTGGGTAGTGACCTACATGACAAACACTTTATTAAGTTCCTTCCTGCTCCTGTGATGAGACTTTATTGGGAGAGTAACTGAGGTCAGGGGAGTAAAAATATGCAAAAGCTACTATCATAACCTGTACTTCTTGTCTGGGGTGCTGACAGTGACTGTCAGGAACCTTTGCAGTTATACTTTGATATTAGAAACTACAGAATAGCCTGATACATTATATGTGGGGCAGGGGAGATGAGACCCGTAGTGTTTGATGGACACAAACAAAAGGATTTTGGAGAAAACAAATGGGTTTGATAGAGTATGTGGCAAATAAGAAATGGTGGGGCGAAGAGACATCAACTGTAGAGTGTGCTTTTCTAAAATAAGAACCAAGAGTCTGCATGGAAGTAAAGTAAATAATCTTTAAATGAAGGAGGAAGCGACAGTCCTACAGAGCACTGATAGTTTGGCTCATACTAACTTTAGTCATTCGATCTGCTACACCTTTGAAAGTGGGGGGGGGGCACTATCAATTACATCTGAACGGGAGACACCAGCTGGAACCACTGAAGGAGAAGGTGTCATGTAGTCATCAAGTGTTGTTCAAGCATGAGGAAGACAGAGCAATAGTACATGTAGCAAGATGAAAGTCTTGACGTTCTTCAAAGTGAAAGTTCTGGTAAAACATTAGGGTGAAAGTCTTACTGAGTAGATTCAATGAAGAACGAGCAGCAGGAAATTTGAGATAGCAAGAATAAGCAAATGATCGCAAAGGTTTGCTATAAAGAAAAAAATTGAAGTTGTAGAGCCAGGAGAAGTTATAATTTGCACTGTGATGAAATTTATATAAAATTTACCATATTAATAATTTTAAGTGTAAAATTAAAGGACATTGAATACATGAGCATTTTGTTCAGTGATCACTCCTGTTCTTGAGTATTTATATCTTCTAAACTGAAACACCACACCCAGTAAACCTCACACCCAGTTCTTGACAATGTCCATTTTACATTGTATGCAGATGTGAATTGGGCTTCTCTGGGTACCTCATATAAGAGGATCGGACAGTATTCCTCCCCCTTGTGACTGGCTTATTTAATTCAGAATGATGTTTTCAGTTTGTATGGTAGAATGTGTTAGAACTCCCTTCCCTCTTAAAGCTGAATGGTATTTCAATGGATGTACCATTCATCTGTGTGTGGACAGTGAGGTTGCTTACACCTTTTGTCTATTTTGATTAAAACTATTGACATAGTTGTAGAACTATCTATTCATCTGTTATTAGTTCTTTTAGATATGTACTATTTTTGGGGGTAGAATCCACTCTAGTATGTTTGAAGGCTTTCTCTATTTCTGCTAGTAAATGCAGACTATGAAAAAGAGGGAAATGGTTGGTTTCTAGAGTCAACAAGGAGCTTCAGATATTATTTATAAAGCACAAATGCAAATTTAGATATCATTGTGTCTCAATATGGACTTTTAAATCAACAAGCACCTTGGGGTATTGCATAGAGCTATACTCTACATCTGATGTTAAGGCATCTCTGGTACACTTTCAGCTCTCTGCTTCAATAGCTATTTAGCTTCAGTTCAGTTAGCATTGTAAATCCTGCTGGAAATAAGAATAGGAACATTTGAAGTGCATAAATCAGCAAAGATTCACCCTAGCAACATTAATATATCTGACTAATTTATTCTTGTGGCTCTAACTCTTTTCTGAGTAGGCAGTAATTTTTTTGAAAGTCCACTCAATTTTGATCATGTATAATGTTTTTGCGTTTCAAAATTTTAACCTACTTTGAGTTGAATCACAACAATGGCTGAACACGGAATTTTTAATTTATTGTAAAGCATGAGTACAAGATTGGCACGTAGAATGACCCCTAGAACAAATGTCTTCAAGTAGTGTGTACAGATTATTTGCAGAATTTTGTAGCAGTGAGAGTGCCCACAAATTTATATATATATATATATGGTGTATATGTGTGTGTGTATATATATATATATATATAAACATTATAACATACTTATCATATGATAGCATATATGATATATATGATGAGGACTGAGTGCATTTAGCAATATGTAGGTTTGATATTGGGAATACAACTTTTGATAAATTATGGGGACTAAAGTCTTATGTGTATATGTATACATAACATTGCTAATTCCTCATTAATCTGTTCCTCCTTTCTTACCAATATCATCAGTTAGACACTGAAACATACTTCAACACAAAATAACAGGACTTTTTTTGAGACAGGGTCTTGCTTTGTAATTTAGGCTGTCCTTGAACTCATTAAGTAACCCAGGCTGGCCTTGAACTTGTGACAATTTTCCGGCCTCAGCCTTCCGAGTGCTGGGACTATAGGCATCTAGCCAAAGTAACAGTTCATTATAAAATTTTTGTGTGTTGAAATTTTCTAGGACAAGAAGGTTCTATACAGGGAGAATTTTTCACCATCCTTTGTCCCTGCTACACACTGTGTAGTGCTTAGTGATGAGAACCCTTCACTGCACAGGAGAAAGCCTGAGTTCCTGGAAGACAGCAGGCTCTTCTTTCAGTCTTTGCACACAAAGGGAGCTTCACTTGGAAAAAGCTCTTGTTTATTAATTTCACAAGGGAATGGATTTACAGCATCCATTTAGGATGCCGTAAATCCATTCCCTGTTATTACATAATTTCGTAGAACAATGTGGCACTCTTTCCAGTAACTTTTACTGCTATAATTCTATATTTTTGGCATAATTATGTATTAGAATCTGTCTTACCTAAAAGCTGTGAGCTCTTGGCATGTTTTTGTCTTATGGATCTTGCCTGTTTTCATTCACTACTGTGTCTCTGCTTTCTCGCATTGTATTTAGTACTGTAGTGGATACTTAGAACAGATTTGTTTCATGCACCAGTGGTTGAATAAATTAATGATTGATTGATAGAGACCTGTGGAGAGAAAATATTTTGAAATGTATCTCTTATGGGGATTAATTTTTATGTGAGTTTCTAACAAGGAAGTACAGCACATTATATTCTACATAGTTTAGAATATTTTTAAATGTTAATTTTATCAGGATTTTGAAATAGAACTGTACAATAAGAACCTCTTCAGAGCTCATGTCAGGGAATGAGACACATTTGTGCATTTCTCACTTTGAATGAAACGTGTAACAGTGGGGCCTGGCAGGACGAGTAACGAGCAGACACTTCTCAGGGGGAGTTAAAAAACCAAAGATACATAAAGAAGAGTTTTACTATTTCCTTTCTAGACTAAATGTCTGGGCAACTGATGATTATGCCTTCAATAGCCTAAATTTCATATGAGTAGCACTGTTGCACTGTTTACACGTTACTGAGTTCTGATAGCCATGTTTACTCCTTTTGTATAAGTTTAACTTGAGAATACAACTTAATTCATGATCATTTGCGATAAATGAAAGTTCACTAAATTTACTACTAGCAATTTTAGTTTTAACAGTTAATTATTTAGAACTTCTGTGTCCCAGGTACAAACCATGGTAATTCATTTAATTTCCTGTCTGAATTAAACCAAAATTGGCTATTTTTATACACTATTTGGTCAAAATCTAACTCTAGGTAGTGAAGACGAATGGCTTTACTGTCACTACTGTTACCTGACGGGTCTTAGCTGACCTCACATTTTCCCAACGAAGAATGATGGTAAAAAAATCTTGGATGCTTGTGTGAATGAATAATGGCACTTCTAGAAATAGCTGGTCATCTGGACTGTGTGATGGAAAGGGCAGGAGGGGCTGGTGGCCATTTGCACGCTATGTACATGTTCTGACAGTAGTGCACAGCGCGGCATTGTCTTCTGTCTGTAAAACCCAGGTCTGGGCTTTTGAGTCTCTGCCTCTTGGCCCCAAAGCCTGCCAGGCTCCTTTGATCATAGAGCTGCCCTGTGGTTTAGGGCAGTCTGCTGACTTCGCTTCTTTCCAAGCTGTGGAGATGGAGGTTGTTTCCACGTGTGTCAGTTGTTTCTTTTACTTACACTATGACAACTGCCCTGCATTATTCTCCATCCAGCAGACACTTAGATTAGTGATTCTCAACAAAAGCCCTGCACATGCAGAAATATCAAGCTCATAGCAATATAGATGTTTCTCCTTTTATTTTGTATACACACACATGATTATGCATTTCAACTTATAATGTACTTACAGTTTATGATTTCAGTTCTGATTTCATGATTATAATGAGGAAAAGTTGCCGAAGTATATTCAGGTTGTGTTGTTCACTATTTTACAAGATTTTTTTATTTTAAAGGGAGTAGTGAAAAACCAAAAAGAACAGTAGCAACATACCAACATCACAGACATAAACAAGGCAAGAACATTAAAAGTGATATAGGGTTTCAAAACAAAATGATAGGAATTAACTGTGGTTGTTATATTACATATTGTTATCTTCAACTACATTGCTCAGATTACCAGATGTAAGAATGGAAGATTGTTCACACCATTAAAGAGAATAAAAATAATTATTAAATAAGACATTGGAGATGATATGGAATTTCACTAGACAAGATGGTAGGAATTCACCAATGACTGTTCCATTGCATATTGTTGTCTTCAAATCAGTTGCTCAGATTACCAGATATAAGCATGAAAAATAGGTCAAAATAGAAAAAAAAATTAATCATTAGCTGTGCCTTTCAATATACCATCAGACATTAGCAGTACAGTTTTCCAAATGTTATGTTGAATAACTATATTACAGAAAGGCAGGATGTCAGCTCACAGCAACCTCAGGTACTGACAACTGTAAATGAAACTTAATCATCACTACTCAAGAATTCCATTGCTTTTACTAATAAGTAGATCCTCTGTGGTCCTATCCTCTGATTGCTGAGCATTTTGCATTAATTCTATATGAAAACTATCTTGAGTATTAAGAATCATAATCACCCAAATGGTCCACTATTCAGTCTACCCATTTGTGCCACAAAATGCATTGAGTGGCTCCTATGTGCCAGAGATTGTTCTAAATGCTTGGTTTCATCCTGTGATTAGCAGATAAAAGAAAATCTTACTTTTTGATTTGTAGATGATATCTAGATTTTGTGACTTTCAAAGAAAAATTATTCTGACAATTGTCAACTTCATTCATCATGATTTTTCACTTATCCTGGGAAATTGGACTTTGTCAGTGTCTGTGACTAAACTAAGGCCCTCACACATGCTGGGCAAGAGCTTTGCCACCATGGTACAGCAATAGCTAGCATCAGTCTGGAAAACGTATTTTAAATAGTTGGTGTTCAGCCAGACTCATTCATGAGAGTGCTGCACACTTTAACCTGCTATACTTTCCCTTAAAATGGTACCTTATGTTTTTGCTAGAACATTATGGTTTTCTCAGATCGTGTAGATAGAAAAGTTACAGAAGGCTTGTAGTTGCCACCTTTAGGGCTATGCTGTTTTACTCAGAAATTACATGGATAAACACTTCATATATGCTGTAGGAAACCAACTGGCCCCATAGGGAAAGACTGGTTAATAGGTTCTGTTTTGTTATATTTCATTTCATTGATTTATTTTTTACTGTATGTTGTCATTGGTGTTTTATACATTCTTCCTTATATAAGGGTTCTTAGAATACTTTGAAAAAAATTAGTTTATCAAATACTTAACAACATTGTTACTATTAAGTCATTAAGATAAAACATTTTACAAGAGTAGGACATCAATGATTTTCAGCTTTGACCCAAGGTTGACCCATCTCTTCTAGTAACAGCATTCTTATCATTTCAAATTACAATCAGTTTGAAAAACCCTTTGAATGTTATCAAGTTGGAGAGAGTCTGCGTGGTGTGACAGCTGTGCTCTATATTTAAGCGCAGTTCGGGCTCACTTTAAAGCAGCATGTCTTTTCAGTCATGAAGCTCCTTAGAGCTGTGACATGTCTGTGATTCTGCGCATCAATCACGGTGGCAGAGAGCCACATCCCCCCCTGCGAGGAGATGACACGCAAGCAGGTGACTAGATGAGTGGTTTCACGTGTCGCGCCCACGCAGCCCTCTGCAGCTTCAACTCTGTCCCTTCTTTGCTGCCTTAGGGATGGAGTCTGCTCTTCTTGCTTTGTCAGACTGACACTGATCACTCCTTTCTTTCTGTTTTCCTACTCATTTAAAGTAGAATCATAGCTCTTCGTTTCATTTGTAGGATGTGACTAATAAGCTTCATCATGAGGAATAAAAATTTTTGAAGCAGATGAAAAGTAGAATTCAGCTGATAAACATACTTAGAATGTTTAAAGTTTTAAAGGTATTTTTTACTTGAAACCTGTTGGACACCTTCTCCGGCTTATGTGTGTGTTCATCCTCAAGCCAAAACCCAATGCATACTGTGGTCAGGTGAAAAGCCTCAAGCTCCAGTAGAAGATCTTGCGCTGTGACTCTTCCTCTTCATGGCAGAGAGTCCTGGAGGCAAGTTTAGACAGAAATAACAGGAAAGCAGTGAGAACCTCTCAATTTTGTGAGCCATTTGTTTATTTGCTTAATTCATTCAATTACTCATAAATTCCATTAGATTCCTCATTGGGTATTTATTTATATTTTATTTCATTACATTTAGTTGAGGGCCAGTAGCAGCAGCAGCAGCAACAATGATTAATCCGGCCCACACCTTTTGAGGATTTTACAATACTTTGTAAATCAAAGCCTTGGAAAGTTTTTGAGAACTTCCATTCATTTGTGTGAGTATTATCAAAGAATAGTTACTGTCTTTCAACTTTATTGGCTATATATCATTTGTTTCCCTATAACGTATGAAAAAATTCTTAGAAATTCCTTGGGTTTTACGCAAAAGACTTTTGTCAACTATCTGCTACGTGATGTAGTAATATTGACGTCAGGTTTTCAGAGTTTACAATAGGTGAGATTTTTAAACAATTTTATAGATGCATGAAGAATGTTTTCAGGGAAATATCCCAAATAAATCACACTTAGTTTTACGTCACTTTGTGCCACTTTTTGAAGATCTAAATTCTGTGGCCCTGTCTATAGACGTATCATAGATGAATATTTTCACATGAGCGAAAACGGTATTAAGATTTAAGAAGGATTTCCTGGGAGTTTCAGTATTTTTTCTGATCAACTGAAAAATAAACTTTACCTATGTCAAGTGGCTGAGTAACATTTTAATGTGTGATGTGTTTCCAAGCTCTGGTGTGGCCAGGGCCTCCCCCTCTTCCTCTTTCTTCTCTCTCCCCTTCCTTCTTCCTTCTGCTTCTCCTTTTCTTTTCTTTCCCTGTTGCTTCTTCAGGATAGATTTGGGTTCTTGAACGGATCATTTGCCAGATTTTTCAAGTTCGGGTACAGGTTAAAGTAGCAAGCTGAGCTGCACTGTAAATTCAAACCCTGGCCCTGGCCGCCAAGATATTACAGTGGTTTATCTCTGCACTGAGAGCCATGTCCCTCTGCACAGATTAAACCTTGATAAGGAAAAAACTTAAAACAGTGCCTCTGGTTGAGCACTAAATATAGTTATGGAAGGAGGTTGAATTACTTTAGAAAGATGGAAGAAAAGAGGGTAAAGATAGTAATACTGCACCTACATAAGGGGTCTACAATAGTCATGTTTGTAGAAGCATTAAAGGTCATACGGAGCAGAGGCTTGGGAGAGTGGGAAATTAAGAGTTTCATTGGTATAGAGTTTGAGTTTTGCAAGATTAAAAATTTCTGAAGATTGTTTGCACAGCAATATGAATATACTTGAAACTGTTGAACTCTAAGCTTGAAAATAATTGTTACTCTAAGTGTAGAACTAAAGTAGAATATATAAGTAAATACAATAAGTTCATTGACTTTTAAGAAATAATTTATTCAAATTGTGAAAACAATTCTGCAAGAACTCTTCAACTACACTCATTTATCTTAAAATCTGTCTACATGTGCTATTCCATGAGGCAACATATTATAAATATTCATCCTGTGATGATACAGTAGGTTTAGAAAGAAAAAGCCTTTAGGGATAAAATATCCCATTTGTTTAAATATGTGTGAAATCACTGATATGGGATTACTTTCTGACATGGGTTTTTGACCAACTTAGAGGAAACAGAATCCCTGGACCCAAAACTTAAGGCAACCTGGGTCAATTTGACATAGCTTGGACAGGGAGAAAAAATAAATGTGCATATTGAAGCAACACTAAGGAATTTAGCATTTTGTTAACATGGTTTAGATACAATTATAATGGAATTTTAAAAATTTATATAAGCTTCAGATGACATAACTTTTAAAAAATGATGAAACCTGAACTACAGAGGCATTTGCCTAAAAAGCATTTTAAAAAATTTAATTTCAAACTTTGCCAAGAAGGCAATTATTCCCAAACATTATTGTGAGGAACAAACTAAATCATACATACCATCATGACTTCAAGTGTTTATGTAAAGTGGTATCTAAAGATTATTCTAGCTTAATATTCTACATTTCAAAGTTTCAAAAACTTGAGTACCAATTATATCTAAAAAACTAGCTATGTGAAATTCTGTAGGAATCTATAAATAAATAAATAAATAATGACAGATCTCACATGCACACAGGCACACAGGAGCAAAGCCTGTATGACTAGTCTCATGAACTAGGTAGAGCTTTGTGTCCTGCACTAGTCTGGGTTTCCAGAGAAACAGGACCAATAATCTATGTTGTACATGAAGTATATAAGTATACTCACATTTATAATAATATGTGTACTAAATCATACATACATGTGTGTGTGCTAGCATCTTTTTCTTATACACATAAATTTGAGGCAAAGGTGGCTTAATTATAAAGAATTGGCTGGCGCAGTTGTAGAGGCTGAGAAGTCTTAAGACCTGGCAGTTACGAAGCTGATGATTCAGGAGAGCACATGACACAGTAATTCCCATCTGAATCCAATGGACTGTGGACTAGAAAAGCCACTTCTTTAAATTCTAGTCTAACCCCAAATTTGAATGCAGGAAAACACTGATTTTTTTTCAGCTCACAGTTAATCAAGCAAAGCAGTTGAATTCTCTTTTACTCAGACTTTTGCTTCTGTGCACGCCTTCGGTGGATTGGATAAGCCCACCTTTATTGTGCAGGGCAGTCTGCTTTACTAAGCCTAAGGATTTAAATCCAGAAGCATGCTTCATACACGTTCCAGAAATAAGCACGTGTAACATCTGAGTGGGTTCGTGCTCCAGCCGATTTGACACTAAAGAATTAACTGCCACAAATCTGCCTTTTCCAGTTTGGCACGGATTTGCGATTTCTTAAACCCCACGTAACCCTCAAATGAAGACATCAGTGTCATAATGCTTCATAATATGATAAAGCTGCCCTGTGTATAATCAAAATGTGCTAAGCGGTTCTCCATAAAGGAGGTAAAATTCTTGAGTTATCTTTACTCTTCTTCATGCAATTCCCCAAGTAAATATGTTACATTAACAATATGTAAATACTGTAGTATAAGCCACTACATCTGTGTTCATGGTAAGAATAAGAACTGGGTGAAAGCAAAGTTACTTTCTACACACACGACAGAATGTGCATGAGAATTACAGTCCTAATTTTTAGAACTTTTCACACTAACATACTTAGTATTTATAAATATCTTCTTCTAATTATTCTGAATTTTGTTTGCTTGCATCAGTCACCTTTAATGGATGGGATATTTTACCCAGTAGAGTGATTCAGTCCTTCATTTCTCATGCATGTAGCCCACGAACAGTTGTGCTTGTATTGGGCTCTTGTACACTGACCACAATCACAAGACACAGTTGCATAGCGAGGCATTAGAGGGTCTCACACACTCCAGACACATTCTTACCAGTTTTCTCATGGTGGTCAGGATCAGCCTAGCCAGCCAGCCCAATAATACCTGTCTCTGTCTTTTGCTTTAGAGGCAGGAGAACCTGGAGATGCCCAGGTTTATGTACAGATAGATAGAGCATGGGATGGTAGCTGAGTTAAATAGGGCCCTACAAGTGTACTTCCTTGAGAGGATACTAAGTGAAAAGAATGTGAAGAGGGTGCGGAAGATAAGAAAGCAGATATTTGAGAGAAGAGTATTCCAGACATAGGGCTGAGTTGGTGCACGTTCTAATGTTGAACTGTGTCTGGCAGTGGCAGGTGGAAGACACAATAGGGAGACAGGGACGATTATCATAAATAGGTAAATATTAGGAAAAGTTTATGAAATGTAATAGAGACTAAGATTATGCAGGTTTTTGTAGGGCTTTGCAAGGACTTTCAAGTGTGCTTTTGAGTCCAGTAGGACATTATGGAAGGGTTTTAGGTGGACGAGATTAGATCTCAGGACTAACATAGTCCTTCAAACTGTCAGCCCAGTTGTTGAGATGTGAACATTTCCAGGAGCAGGGCTGAAGTGGGACACTGCCATGGGGCTGATGGTTTCATCACCTCTCAGGCGGTGGCTCCAGCGTGGTCGTTAACAGTCTTGTGGCGAGCAGCGAAGTTATTTCTGTGACCTGCAGGTAGACCCCAAATGGATTCCTCATGGGTTGGTTGGAGGGTCAGACAAAGTGAGAGGGGCCAATGAGGGACTAACAGGACCAGGTTTTCGGTTAGGAAAATTATGAGAGAGGAATATTTATTAAAATAAAATCAGAAAAACAATAATGAGGCCGATGCGTACAGGAGTCAGGTGTTTAGTTTTAGTCACAGTTGTTGGTGTTTTTCATTGGGTAAACACAGAGCGGAAACAATCTGGTGAACAGATACTTAGAAGTCTGGGTTGTATGTTTAAGCAGCACAGAGACACTGAATATTTGTAAGGGAGGGGGAATGACGGTTAATTGTGTGCTTGTCTTACATGTTTTCTGGTGCTGAAGAAGAAAGTAGCTCTAAAAGAATAAAAGACTAAAACATTTTAGAGGCCTAAATCCTCAAAACCATGATTTGAGTCTACCAGAGAGGAGGAGGAGTGAAATATTTTTGTAAATTGTTTGGATTATTCAGTGTAAATGTTATTATCAGAAATCAAGAATAAGGAGGAAAAGCATGTTTAAGTAGAAGTTCCTGACTTTCAGCTTGTTAGAGTTTCAGGGCTGTGTGCAGGTGAGGACAACCAACTGGAAGTTGCAAAACACTGGAGCAAAATTCTAGGGGAAGTCGAAGTAGAGCATCAATACCAGGAGAAAAGCCAGAGTGATGTTAAAGCTGATGGTGAAAGAAAGGGTACATTTCCAAGCATCTCAGTTACTTTCTTGTTGCTACGGCTTGTACCCAGCACCCACAATTCCAAGGAGGAAAGGTTTCATTTGGTTCACAGTTGGTGGAGGTTTCAGTCTGCATGTCTCTGGCACTGAAGTAGGTGGGAGGGCAGCAGGGAGTCCAGCATCATCATGGCGCAGTGTGATGGGGGAGGAGGGGAGGGAGACACAACCTTGCAGGCAGTGACCCCAGTGACCCACATCTCCCAGTCAGGCTTCATCTATCAAACAGCATTTAATTATAAACTCATCACTAGAATAATCCATTAGCATAACATGCACCTGTGATATATCAATAGCATAGGAGGACTTGGGGAGGCTTCTAGATATCAACTACAACTCCTGGTATAACTCCAAGGAGTTTGAGCATATAAGGTGCAGGTAGAGGCAGAAGGTATTTGAAGAACAGTATAGACCTGATCATAACAAGGAGGGTCATGACTCACAGTATAGGAGTACAAAGTTTTTACAATAACGTTACATAGAATCATTTGTTCACAGTTTCTCTGTAAGATAAATATGCTAACATGCACTGAACTGAGAGGAGCATGATGGCCTTGTGATGTGTTTAACTAAACGAAAGAGCTAGAGAGAACACTGGGGCAGTATGATATTTGAATTGCATTCCCAGCATCAGACTACTTCAGCATTAGGAGAACAACTCTGACATGAGGGGCATAAGTAAAAGAAGAGTAGAGATTCAGTGCATTGAGTGGGAGTCCAATATGTGTTAAATTGTAGCATCAGATGTGTGATTTGTGAGTAAGCACGATGGCTGATCTTGCAGTAGAAGGAAAATCTGGGACACTGGTTATCCATCCTCAATCACTGATAGGGAAGTATCAGAGAATAGTCAAATATGGAGGTGTTTGTAGTGGAGGTATAGATAGCCTGACCAAAAACAGAAAAAAAAAAAGAACAAGGATTTGTACTGGAATTGAGGTGAGACCTGCTCTGGAAGCAGCTTTCGGATATCAGAAAGCCTCCTCCTCCCTCTGGCCCTGAAATGTGTACTAGGGTGGAGAGGAAAGTGCTGCTTCTTGTAAAACCTACAGAGGAAATTGAAAACTGTGTGTTGGCCAAGCCAGGCTTTATGTCCAGACATGAAGGTGCGGTGTTGTAAGCGGTCAGAGGTGCAGGTATGTCGCCTCCAGGGAGCAGCATTTGAAATAGCACAGTGGAAAACCTTGCAAGACAAGGCGGCCTTTGGGGCCAAAGAGGATCCTAGCGCAGCTTTTTCTGTGGATGAGAACACCAGAGAAGTCAGAGGGCTCTGAGGGATTTAACTTATAAATAAATTCAAAGGACCAGAGCCATGTGTTTTCAGAAGTCCACTCTATAAATGTACAGTGGCATGAAGGGAACCTTGGGCCTGTGGACAGTGGGAAGCTGACCAAGTTAAGAGGCGCTGGGCCCTTTGTGACGCCCTGCAGCAAGCCCAGGAGGAAGTCTCGGAGCAGGACTGTCTCACCCATCGGGAGATTTTCTATTTTCTTACATCACTTCATATTACTGAAAGAAAGAAAAGAAGTAACAGATGTAGAAAAAAAGAAGAAAAAAATGTTCAAAAGAGTGAAATAGTTAAAAAATCATTAGTTTTTTTTCTCCCAATGCTACAAAAAAGTAAATTTTTCTATAGTACCTTCAACATGGTTCCTAATCTTAGCATTTTTTTCACAGAAAGGCTTTAGAAACCAAAAATCTTTTCTGGTATGTTATAAAATACTGACCAATCTTGCATTACATTAAATTAAGCACCTACCTAGTTAGGTATGTGTATATCTTTGTGCTCACTTATAGAAATGTATTTATTTCTGGGGATTTCCATTTTAAAGTCATTCTTTCTCATCCTTCTATATGATTATTTGTTCATGTTAAGGGATATGAATAGCTTCTCTGAAGGGGGAAAAATCAACACTGAAAGTATCTGTAAGTACCTGCTTTGAAGACTAACAGGGATCCATAGAAAGTAGTCTATTTCCCTCTTGGAAATCTTAACCCCATAGTACACTGAGAGGAAGAAGTCAGCTTTCCTCTCCCATTGCAATGTGAGAAAGTCAGTTATAAATATATTGCTGCACCAGAAAAGCAAACTAGCCAAGAAAATAATTTTAAATATTTTTATCAGATTTGGAAAGTAAATTTGAAATTATCAAGGCTACCATTTAGTAAATTTCTAGACCCAGTAAGTATTTTACTCTATGATAAACATATATAATAATATGTAATTTGAGAGGGCGTGGACATATTCCCTATAGGAAAAAGTAGCAGGAGAGATGCAACATTACAAATTATAACAGATGATATAGTCATCCAAGATACTTAAATAGCTGAAGCATTAAATAAATATTCCCAAGTACATTTAGAAGCAGAACATGCATTATGATTTGGATCTGGATTACTACGACCAAAGTAATAAGACAAAATAAACTCAAGTATTTGAATTTCTTTCAGTAACATATGACAAAGATACAAAAAAACCCTACTTTAAGCGTAATTCTTTTAACAATCAATCTACAATATGATCTTTCACCAAATGTATCAGTAGGAACGGTTTGGTCCTTTCGTGGGAGCATGGCATTCTGGTCTCTGACCGCATAGCCGTCTCTAGAGTTTCTTGGTACATGGACCCGGTTACAGGGGTCCATTTTCAGTTCCCTGCCTGTCCTGTAGTAAACAGAGATACTTATAATGTTAAAGATAAGTCAAAGGACACTTGTGTCCCATCATTTGAATCGTTGAGCTTTACTGTTTGCAAAATAGATGGAAGGACTGGTTGCCCTGACCCCTTTGTTTGATGTGAGAGCCAGAAAAGAGAAACAGAAAGCACCGCCAAAATGACTTAAAACACAACTTGTGTGGTCCACAGTCTCTTTTAGACAATTAAACTATTAATACATGCAACTCCAGAAGATAATAAAATAAATGCACTCACAAGAGTGTTAACCTGACTAATCAACCCTTGTGAGCTGGAATATGAATGTAAGTACACTCACTACGTATTTTAGTTGTGCTACATTAAGAATCATTGTTTTAAGATTGATTTTCACACTTTGTGTCCTTATTTTCATTTTTATTTTTAAAAACATAAACAATCATTTTATCTGTGCACTGTGACATTACAAATAACTCTCACAGTGACTAGAACTATGAATTTAATGTCCATCCCTTTGGATAATATTTTTTTATTATCTTTATGCAAGTATTTAAAGCATATGCTATGATAGCAGTCTGACTATGTATTAGGGAAGACATATTTGATGGTAGCCTTGAAAAATTATAAATTTTTAAGTAGTTCACATATATACGTATAGATACATATGCATATATATGCATGGAGAGAGAAAGAGAGAGAGAGACAGAGGGAGAGAGAGCAAGTGCTACAATAGTGCAAGGCAAAATCATCTAAACTCAGTTTTATGGACCAAAGCAGAAAGGAAAGAATTCTGTGTACTTTTGGCAGCCTCTCAACACGCTCTATTTACACTGCATCTTTGCTATAACCTAAAGATATAATTTAAAACAGAGTCTTACAGAGAGGAGAAGCGGGATTCATGGAGGAAAACCAGGCGCAAAGGAAGAATAGTATGCTGGATACATGTCCAAGTGGTGAGAATATTTTTCAAATACAATACAGACCTCACCTTCGTGGAATAGCTAAGTGAATTCTCACTGTAGGAAACAGAATTTACTAAAGCATTCTAAACTGCATAAAAGATGAAAAGTCCAGAATAGATGGACCCTTCTTGGATGTTAGTAAAAAGAATGAAATCAAAAAGCAAAGCTGAGCCCAAAGGGTTCAGTATTCCATAAGGAAGGTAAGGGTAATATGCTCCCCAAGGCCAACCACAGTTCACTGACATACACAGAAAGTGAGGTGTTCTACTCAGAGGGAAGACTGCTCTAGGCCCGGAATGTTTGGGCATGAACAGAATATCCTTGCTTTTGAAAGGCTTACTCTCTAGTGAGAGAGAAACACACACACACACACACACACACACACACACACACACACACACCATTCAGCCACATAATAAATATAATTGCCCACTCAACCTAAAATGTGTAACGCAGGAAACACACAGATAACATGCCTCTTTCTGTCCCAGAACATAGATGAAGAACACATTGAACAGTTGACTTTTGAGTCTGAGAGTGAATATTGATTTCAAAAGCAGATGTGAGGAGGACCAAGAGTCCAGATCTAGGATATCAAGTACAGAGATGTGGGAAAACCACCACACATGGCTGCATGGATCTGTGGCCCAGGAAGCTCCCTGGGGAATAGCAGAAAGTGAGACTGGCACTGTATTCAGGGATTGGGTTGTGAAAGTGTTCACGTAGATTTTGGCTTGATGTGATGAGAACCTTTGAAAGGATGTAAGTGCTTGGAACTGTCAAATGGTGCTACCTGATTCTGCACTTGGTACTTCAAGTGAAGGCTGGCAGGGTCTGGTTTGATGAATCCTGTGTGGCTCCTTCATAATGGCTTGGCAGTAGGTAAGCAGAAAGGTGGAGAGGCTTTCACGATACAGTGGCGCCTCTGTTCATGAACTTGAGTCTTTCCACAGTTCTGGTCACAAACAGAGTTGGACAAGAACTGAATCACATTCAGTGGTTAGATTCGGTGTTGGCTTCTTAGGGAAACTGTGTGGATGGGAGAGAGGGAGAAGAGTAGAATGTTCTAAGTGTTGAGTCTCACACTGTGTAAAGTATAAAATACAGTGTAAAAGTGTGTAAAGAAGAGAAAGGGAACAAAGAAAATTTCAAAACAATTAAGAGAAAAGATTATGCATTTCTCCCACCCTTACTATACAAATAACTTTTGTATGAGGAAAGCTCCTTTCTATAGATGAATTTCATCACATGCAAAGGGGAAGATAAAACTAGAAAAACAATTTTTCAGCTTTTTACAAAATAATATGGCCAGATGATGATCGCTGGTAGGCCTTTTTTGTTGTTGTTGTTTTGTCTTTTTTTGAGACAGGGTCTCACTATGCAGTTCAGGCTGGCCTTAAGCTCACTGTGTAGTCCAGGCTGGTCTCGATCTCTCAATGATTCTCCTGCCTCAGCCTCCTGAGTGCTGGGATTACAGGCATGCACCACCATGCCTGGCCAGATCTTTTGATTAGATGAATATTGACAGAGAATTTCCTAAGATAGGCACCAGGTTGCTATCATCTGGACCTGAAAATAAGCATCAGCATTACTGACATGAATGTGCTGTGCTGTGTTACGATAGGAAACATACAGCGCACCAGGTGATGCATTCTGCTGTAAGAATATCGCCATACATCATGCGCATGTGCCAGTCCCCCACAGGGAAATACTGCAACCAAGCACTAATGAAATTAAGATTAGCATGGCCCCCTAATATCACAATTTTAGATCTACTTGTCAGTTTATGGGAGAGATTGAGAAGACTGGAGGAAACTAATCAACAACCAATATCCCAGATAAACACTCAGAGCAGTGTTCGTAAATGAAGAAAGAACTGGAGAGAAATGATGAGCCCATCTTTGCAAACAGATGGTAGAGACACAAGATGTGAGTGCTGTTTCTGAAACTTTTTTATTTTTATTTGCGCAAAGCAACTTTATAAAGAGCTCTTGGAAGCAGTCAGGATAATTTGAATGTAAACCTGGTCTCTACTTAAGGTTAACTGTTAAATAGTTGGACATATGATCTAAGAAACACATTTGTTTACTTACAAATAGAGATATACATTATATTTTATGTAAAGTGAAATGAAATGAAAATATAATCTTCGTGAAGGGCTAGAAAGAATAAGATTGGCAACATTTGTTAATCACTAGCACTTGGGAGTGGATGTCAGTATATCCTGGATTGCTGAGTGTTCACTGTATTAGTTGCTCTCTTCTAAGTTTGCATATTTTCAAGTGAAAGAAAAGAGTTTATTAAATTTTCAGCCAGGTGGTTTGAGGTGTCCATAAAGTATTCTGGTGTAGATCTTCAGTACACACTATTGTAAATACGGACTCTTGATTATTTACAAATTAAATCTGCAATAGAACTTTATGCAGATTACATAGTGAAAGTATTGTCAATGACTGTCTTAGGCCGTTTTCTGTCTTTCAAAAAGGGAATTAAAAGATGGATAATAGGAAGGAGTAAAAAAGAGCTCTTGCAAAAGTGAGGGAGACAGAGACGGAGGGGCAGCGGAGGGAGGGAGCGGATGCAGAAAGAACGACTCCGTTTTCTAAGAACATAGAACTACTGACTGGGTAAAAAGTTTCCTTTTGGCTCACAACTCGGTTTCAGGGTCCCAAGCCTATATTAGACGATGGTGTTTCCCGGCAAAACCTTAGACAGTGAAAAGCGTTGCACAGTGAGAAACGGGCAGCACAGGGGCTTGCCCTCAGATCTTCCCCTCTGTCCTTGTACAGCCATCACTGTTCAGTCATGCCCCCACATGACCCTAACCAGTCTTAATTACATCCAGGATGTTACCTCTTAATACCATGGTGGGTTAAATTTCTACCGTCTTAGTGCCTCGCAATAGGAATTACGCTGTAACATGAATTTCAAAGGTTCAAACTATAATCAAAACAGACACCAGGAAAGACAGAAAACAGGTAGAGGAAAAATCAGTGTCAGGTGCCAAGAAGCATCCAAGAGTTAGGAAGGAAACCAGGGTGATATTACAAAAATAGGCAGGCTCTAAAATGTCACATGTACCTCACTATAGGCTAAGTATTCCAGTGTGCATTAGATCTGCAAGACGTGAACTGTCATTGGTGATCAAATTTAGAGAGCACGTAGAGGAAGAACCCTGGAGAAAAGAGGGACAAGGAAGCGGGATAGAGATGGATTCATAAGGAAGCGGGAAAATCAGACATTAGAGGGAGTTCTCTGTATTCGTTCAGAGGTGATCTGACAGGGTCTTTCCTTTTTAATCATACTGAGTGTTTCATGTTCATTTTTGGTTTTACTTTTTCACTTTATTTGTTCATGGGGAAGAGTCAAAGCAGTCTGATAGAGAAGGCTATCTCATGGTGCTATCGCGTAGGTTCTCACGGCCTGACTGAAACTTGCACTCACTCAGGCCTCACGGGTCGATACCCCTTCAGGGTGTTGCAGTGTATGTGCGAGAACACAGCATTTTGCAAGAAGCTAGAAAACACGATGTTGACCCTTATCCCACTTCCCTTTCCTTTGCACTCACCACAGTTGTTGAGTGGCCAGTAGTCGTTCTGGAATCCTACCAAAAAGATTTCACATTGGCAGTACATTTAGTTTAGCCTGAGTGTGGTACACTCATGCAATATGGACAGATTTTTTAAAATTACTATGTCTTGCTATAGGAATGTTTTACAGGAATTTCCTTGGAACAACTGTGAAAACTCATTGTGATATAAAAGTTGAAAACTATCCTTTGCATTGTCATATGGAACTCTCTTATGGTACCCAGCCTTCGACACACACAGCAAGTTGAAGAAAGCAAAGTTTGAAATACAGTCAGTAAGCTTCACCATACAACACGGTAGGAGCTCAACAGTGGTTCTAATACTGCATATTGTTTTCAGAGCAGTCATTGTAATTACCAAATTCAACCATGTAAAATTGGAGAAGAAGAAAAGAAAATGTTGAGCACTGACTGTTCCTTTAAGCAAACCACAGACATCAGCAATACACCTATTCCAGCTATCCTCATATATACACATAAATTTTGTCCTTCATTTAAAAAAAAATCAACAGAACAGAAACAAATACAGAAACAAAACAGAGCAGAGAGCAATAAAAATGATGCAGAATTTCAAAATATGGTGATCGGATATTAACAATGGTCGTTATACTACACAATGTTGTCTTCAAAATGGTTGCACATATGACCAGATATAGGCATCAAGACTGATCAAACAGTTACACGTTAACAGTTCCTTTCAATAATCAGTTGTTGAACTCTCTACCATTTTGTATGGTGAAGCTCTGCATCATTTGTAATGTTTTTTTTTTCCTAAATTACTTTTATTTATTTTTTTGTTACTGTCTTTGATTATTTGATCAATCTTACATTCTTATGTCTAATGGACCGGGCAACTTCTCTGAGGATAAAAGTGTGTAATGTAGCAACCATTGTAAATTTTTAACTTTTTGTCTTGTGGTCATGTATTATTTTTGTTGTTTTGATTTTGTTTTCATTGTTGTTTTTTCAGTTTTTTAATTTTTTAAAATAAAAACAGAACTATAGCCAGTCAGAAAACTTAAAGGTAAAGCATTTAGTTATCTTTCAATCTGAAAGTTCAGTGACACACCAAATAATGCAGTAGTTTTCACCATTCATGTATCATTTTTGTTTTTATAAATAATTGCATGAACATGTAATAAACCAAATTCTCTTGTACAACTTAAATCTCAGAATTACAGGTAATACTTGTATTTATGATTGCTCATGTAGAAAATAATTTCATCAGTTTTTTCAAATTTGACATTAGATGGAATTTAACCAAAAGTATTGTCATATGCAAAATAATTTTAGACCATGTAGCCAAAGAAAAGATAGGGCAATGACTGTTATAAAGGTACATTAGGCACATTATAACATACTGTTATAAAGGTACATTTTCTGCATTCTATGTTGATTGAGGGATATTTTGCTAATTTTAAAATGTATCTGTTTCAATGATTTCTTTTTATTCATTTTAAATGAATTCACTCTCATCTCTGATACTGCTTTCACAACTTTTTATTTTTCTCAGAGAAAGTTCCATGAAGCCTGATCAGCAGCTGTATGACGCCAGCGCAGACGCAGATAGCTTACAAAGGCGAGTGTGACTGGCGGTAGACAGATGGACAGATGATCAGCAGATAGATGACAAATAATAGATGGACAGATAGAATTACAAAGATTTTAATTTCTGTCGGCTTTTGCCTAAAGAATAACAAAATTAATTGGCTTTTAGTGCCTTAAGTAATTTTTCTTCTTAAAAGAGATATTTTGAAAAATCTTGAGGCTTAAAGGATTGGATATAAATGCAGAGCTTAACTTCCAGCCAGCCTGTGGCCCATTCATGTCTGGTGGTTCTTCCCGCTCCTCCCCCAAGCCCCTGCTGTTCCCTGTGGAGAACCCCATTCTCCCCCTCTCCTTCACAGGATTTTCTCCATTTCAGCTGAAGGGCAATGAGTTCTTTTTAGAGGCAAAGAGAAAAACATTCAAAGAGAATCTTGCCTCTTTGGCAAATTTCAGTAAAAGCTTTAGCATTTCTTGTGAATAAATCTAAAAAGTCAAGTACTTCCCTGAAGTACTTTGTCCCTGGTAAAGCATAAGGAGGCCATGATCCAGAGATTTAGTAACAGGTAGTTACAACAGGACTTTTGGCCGACTGTAGACTAAAAAGGACTAATTATTTTGCAGTGATGTAATTTAAAAATTTTTTAAACATTTTACTTAAGATTTAAAATGATTTTATTTAAAAGGCTGTAAGTGCTATGTTTAACTGAAATACAGTTGTTACTCTTTGGATGTATCTTTCAAGGAAAAATAGTTTATTCCACTATTTTATTTAAATAGTTTTTTCAATCTTTTTCAGGTAACTCTTTGTTAGATTTATTTTTTCTGAATGATGGGCAATATTAATTTTTAAATAGGGATTCTGGAGTTGATCCAAAGTCATCTTCTGAACTAGAAGTAAAAGTTATATTTTGAAGGTAGCTTATCATTGCACTTTTTATTGGCTTATTTAATACCATTGTTGACAGACTTACAAAATTAGGCACTATTTTGTTTCTTAGAGCCATTCCCTTCATGCCACTAATGTAGGCAACCCAAATTTGGTCCATATTTTTGACATCTTTGTGAAAGTCCAATTGATCTTATCTTTTCTGATGAAATCAGGGCGAATCATGGCGGTATAAACGGGAAAATTGAAAGTGAAGATTTCAGTCAGTCTTGAGTTTCAGTCTTTTATCGCTCAGTTTTTTTCTCGCTGAACATGTGTGAAATAATTTTCTTTTAAATTATAGATGTTAAAATGCTTCTGTGTTCTTTAATAATTAACATAATGAACTGGGCTTCTTTTTCATCCCTGTCAAAGTAGCAGTTTTCAGCAAAATTTCATTTTTCTCCATGAATTCTTAAAGCTTCTGTGAAAATGCTGAGAAGAATGCTGTGGCTGGAGATCCTGCCATGCTGGCGAGGGCCATGGGAGTGTGATTTGCCATTTACTTGTGTCCACAGCTCTGTGGTTAAATGATGCTGGCTCTGTCCCCGGGCAGATTTCAGTGGATGCCGTGGCCTTGAACTGGGGAGCAAGGATCTAATTCACTACAAAACAATTCTGAAGCCAATCTGACATCATATTTCCATCCCATGATGAAAATAGTTAATAAAACACAGGCTATAGGTTTAAGCCTCATAAATTATTTTATGAGGAAACATAGAAAATGTACATTTGTCTCTTTTTGAAGACCAGTATCCTCAGTTCGGCAGGAATACTGTAGTGAATTCCCTGCCTTTTACTGAAAATTCACCATCTTGAAAATGAAATACTTACAAGTTCCTATAGCCTAAAATTTCATAAATTTCCTTGTTTTGGTTTTCATTTTTAAGATTGTTTGTAATTTTGTGGAAATAAAAATTTGGTAATGAAGTAGCAAGAGAATTACAATAGTTATCACCTTGTGTAGTTACTCAGAATACTTAAATGTATCTGTAACTGCAGTACTCAGATGGTCATACTGCGAAATTCACATTTAGAGTGTAAAAGATATGCCTTTGACATTAAGGTACTTAAGTAGATACACTTCTTTTTACTTTTATTAGTACATGTTTGTAGTACATAATGATTACATTCATTGTAGAGGATTGGAACATGCACATAACTCATTTCAATTTCATAATTTCTCCTTACCTCCACCCCTTTTATTTTTCCTACATCAGATTCACTTATTTATAAGACCTTCTCAAGTTAATTTTCATATGTATAGATGGACAACCAGACTAATGCACCAAAGAACACAGAAAACATGTAAGGAAATTGTTCTAGGGCAGAGGATATATAGCTCAGTGGCACAGCACCTGCCTGGCAAGAGCAGAGTCCTGAATTTGATTCCCAGTACAAAAAGAAAGAAGAAAGTTGTACTAAGTCAAGGTACATTTTTAGATACATTGTCCCTGCTGGCTTCCAATACCTTTTATTCTCTTAACATTTTCCTTTTATGTCTTTTATTTTATTACAAAGTATACATTCAAAGATAGATATAGATATAGATATAGGTATAGGTATAGGTATAGATACACAGATTATACACACACACACACACACACACACACACACACACACATATATATTGGAGAAAGTTTTTCATATAACAGAAACTGTAATATTTAAGCTTGTACATTTGAGTTACTTCAGTTAACATTGTGAGTTTCAAGGGGCATCCATTTACCTACAAATGAATCGAATTTATTTCTTATGGAAGAGTTGTGCTCCACTGTGTATAAATACCACGTTTTCTTTATCCATACATTTAGTGATGGAAGTACGGACTTTCTGAAATTTAGCAATCACGAATTATTCTGTTATAAATGTGAGTTTGCATACATCACTGTGGTATTTTGTCTTTAACACTTTTGGAAAGATCTAGAAGGGAAATAGCTGGGTCAAATGGAATTTCTGGTTTTAGTTTTTGAGGAATCTCCATATTGATTTCCATAGTGGTTATCAGTTTACAGTCCCTTCAACAAGGGAGAAGGGTTCTTTCTTTCTGTAGCCTCTCAGCATTTGTTATAGGTTGATTTTTTGATGGCAGCTATTTGTTCTGGGGATAAAATCTTGGTGATGTTTTAATTTGCGTTTCTCTTTTTCTTGCATTTATTGACGATTTATTTGTATTTCTTCATCCGAGATGTGTTTATTCATTTTACATGCCCATTTTTAACAACAACAGCAGCAACAAACAGGCTCATGGATCAGTGGAACAGAATAAAAGATACAGAAACATGTTATCTTTGATAGAAAATAATTATTAAAGTAATATTTATTTCCTAACATGAAGCTATCATATACAAATTTGTAATATTCTTATGAATGTTTTTGTACTACGTAGGTACTTCTTCCTCAGGTACTAATTAATAAAAGTACTTAAATAAAAACAACCATTTTTTTAAACTTATTTCTTACAATTTTGATGATGCCACAGAATAAATCCCATACTTCAAATGTAGAGCTGCACACTGTAAACTCCCTGTGGCTGGATATAGTCAGGAATGGGTTAAGGAAGCCTGAGCCAGCTGGTCAAATACAGTGGCAGTAAGAATGCAATTATAATTACATGGAAATGTCCAAGAGACAAACTAAGAAATAACTTCAGGCTGTAAATGTCTCAGACTGTTCAACAAAGAGGTAAGTGAGACTTCCATAAAATGTCTAAATTTTGTTCTATAGTATTGGAAACACCCAGCAAAATTAATAGTCATAATTTATAAATGAGCCAGGTGTGGTGGCAAATGCCTGTAATTGTAGAACTGGGGAGGCTGAGACAGGAGGATCACTGCAAGTTGGAGGCCAGCCTGAGCTTTGTACTGAACTCAACAGCCTGAGCTACAGTGAGACCCTGTCTGAAAATAATATATATGAATGCTGATAACTCTCACATGCTTTTTTCTCATGGCTTACAGAACATCTAGAGGATTAAGATGAACTAAAATAATGGATCTACATAAAATTCTCCAATGAGAGCGTTATTTCAGTTTTTGCTTACTTTACCATAATATTTTTTCAAATTCCATGTACATATGTATCTGAAATGTAAAAATGGAAATATATTTAAAATTTTTGCCATTTTAGATATTTCTTTGAAAGAAATATCATCTTGTGCCCCCTTTTCCCCCCTCATATGCTTCTTGTTCACCAGTTTTTCTTCCAAAATTCATCTGATTTGAGTGAATGCTTCCATGAATGTCTAAGTATGATGAGCAGGTGTTAAGATGCCATTTTCAAAATTAGACCTCAAAAACTCGTTTTTCTGTTTGTTTCCATATGAATACTCTAGATGAGAAGTTGCTATGTCTTTATCAGCTGCGTTTTATATAACATAACACACTGAGGATACAGTTACCACAAGAACAGTAGACTTGGAATCCACTGTAAAAATACTTGCAGTCTTCTTTCTATAAATAGGGTCACTTTAGCTTCAGATGCAGAAGGCTCAATGAAGCATGAATTTATCCTCCTCTTTTGCTTTGCAGCACATAATTTCATTATATAATGATAGCTGTCTATTTTTAAATGTTTTACATTTTTATTTTGACAGTTCAACAGTATTCATGCAGTAAGGAGGAGGGGGTTTCTCTTGGTTATGGACATGAAATTTTATCCTGATATTATTAAGCAATTTGTATCCGTACTGTGATCCTCTAAAGAAGCTTATTTTTAACCTAAACCAATATGTATTTTCTCATAAAATGAATAACAGGTTTTCTGGTCTTCAACAGCAGAGATACAGTTTGAGAGACATATTGTCACAAGTGAGCTATGTTCAATGCATCCCTTTAATTACAATGGTAATTGGGATTTATAATCCCAAGTTCTTGATCATTCTGATATTTAAAATACCGTGTTTTAGAAAGGTGTTTTGGTAATGAGTGAAAGTATGAATTATTTAGGTTTTAAGATTTTTATGTAAGTACATTTCTTCTTATTTTCCCTGGTTCAATTATTCTCAAATAAGTATGTCACAGGATATGAGCAATGATATTTTAAAGGGCTCGTTCTGGAAGTAGTTCTATAAAGTACTTGTATTGTGAGCAGTGGTCATGGTTTTTGTTTGCAGTCTATTAGTACATGCAAAGATCTTCCATGGTTAAAGAAGACTTGGCATACAGCCTGTTTTCCAACACTCAAGCGTGTGTGTGTCCGTGAGTGTGACTATGTGTATGTGTCTGCATGTGCAGGTGCATATAAGCACGTATGTATTTTAAATATGGAAAAAGGTATGCAGAAAATGAACACTAAGAGATAGACATGAAATAAGGACTCATGCCCTGTTTTTGCAGTTTATATATTAGCAGCCTTTTCTCCATATCTATTAGAAAAAATCTAGTAATCTAATCTAAACCCTTCAGATTAGAGTTTAACCCTATATATTCTAGTTCCTTCCTCAGAAATAGTCACTGTAAATCTTCTGCAAAACCATAATTGTCTTTAATGTCCTGGCTTTTTTGATTTATTTACTTATTACTTAACACAGATACTATTTCTAATATCTTAATAGTAGTACCTACCAGCGAGCATGTTTGAAAGGCTAACCTTTTATGCTTAGCATTTTCTGTCTATTCTCTAAATTCTTCAAAATAGTTCTTCAGATACAGAGTATAATTTAAACTCAATTTCCTATGACTTAGAAGATGTGAACAATTATGTAGCTCTTCTAAATTCTTTACAGAATTCAAAATATGTATTGATTTCATGTGCCGCAGACAATATCACTGTCTTACACAAGGACTGAACTGGAATGATTGTTTCTCCTCTCAGATTGTAATTCAGCAATGTGAATGAAACACTATGAATAAAAACAGTGCTCTTACTAGTTGCTTGGAAAAATCAGAACACACAAAACGCATGTAACGTTGCTTCTGAAATACTGACTTGGACCTGCACAATGAAAATTTCAGAGGTAAAAGGTAAATCCTGTATCCAGAAGCGTTGTCCAAAAAAGTTGTCTTAAAGTTTACTTAATGTAGGCCAAACACTCAGCGCACTAAGCACTCTATAAATAGCCATTACTCAATGCTCTGTGAATTCATAATACACCAGTTGTCTATTCCTGTATCCTTAGCCTTCAGATGTGTCCTGCTATAGGAAGGTTCACAGAATGATGTGTTAAATGAAGATGTTAATGTATAAGGTGCTGTAATAAAGGAAAGTCAGAGCATCTGAAGATCCAGGAGGAGCACTGTAAGAGGAACTGTAAGGAACGTGAGCAATATGAACTCAGAGCAGCATTTCAATGTCTTTCAATCACACCCTCTCTGCCAGAGTGCTCATGCGCACAGTGGGTGGCATGCTCTGCTTTCGGGGTCCAATGTAGTATTGGCTTAGTTTTGCTCTAGATTTGGAGTTAATATTATTATCTTTCTTAAATTTATGTACAGCATCTTTTTTGTTCATGTAGTCATTGATATGGACTAGTGTCTTTTTATACATTACAGAAAAAGTAGCAAACAAAAATTAGCAAAAAATAAAATGTTGAATGCATTCATATTCAAGTATCCATTTTTCAAGGTAGTATCACCTTTTCCTGACAATATTGATATATCATTTCATAGTTAACTCATTGTCAATGTACATTTAAATTTTGATCCTTGCAGGCTGGTATTTTATAATTATAATAACTATAGACAATGATTTTAGTTTTCCTACGCAACTATTTACATGTCAAGTAGAAAAACGTAGCTCTGATTGGCAGTATTACATTTAAAATGTCTTGTCAATTATGAACAGTTTGATTATTTCCATTGATAACGCTTTGATAATTACTAGGACTGGTGTCTTTTCTGATTATTTAGCCACTTCTCACTGCTACTATGTATTAGAATAATTGTGCTGAGAACCTGCCCCAGAACCTTTATACACAAGAATAAAAAATTCTTTAATCAAAGTGTATCTGCTCTGCAATGTAGTTTAATATGATATAATTTGAATACAAAAGGGAATGAGTTCAGCACAGTAGCACAGAAATAAACAATGATGTATAGTCAATTTTTCTGATTGCTTTCATAACTTCTTGATCTTTATATATCACGATTTAACTTTAACTTAGAACATCACACTACTAAGAATCATGCCCATTTTTAGTGTAGCTGTGACACTAAACTGCTGGGATTCTAATCTTCCCAATTGTAGGCTACATACTTTTTTGTGTTTTAAATATATATTTTGAACTTCCAAAAAATTTTTTTCAACTAATAATTATGCTTTTCTCAAGATAGTAAAAGACTGCTGGCATTTTTTAGATTCTGAATGTTTCTTGAGAACAACTAAATACAACATTTTTACACTGTCTCAGTGTAAAAATCTTGAGAGCTAGATATTTCATGAAGAATAATATATTTACAAGAAATACCCTTTAAGGGGAAATGTTAATGTAGCATGAATGCAAGTAGCAGAAATAGTCTCATCAGCTGTATTGCTATAGGAAATAATGTTGACACAATGATATTGAAGTGTATAATGCTACTTTGGGAAATCTATCAAAGAAAATATTCACAGAGTGACTAGATGAACCATTGTTAAGCATATCATGGAGGAAATTTTAAAAATTCACAGTGCAAACATATATGATAAAAATATATTACATACACAAAATTCACTCCAAAATGTGAAATTATGATATGGGGTAGGGCAAAAGGGGTGGTCAGGGGATATTTGCATTTGTCCTGTGCATGTACAAGTTGGCCAGTGTGAAACTTATTAATCTATGTAATGAATATACAGCAAAAATATGGGAAAAATGAAAATTCCATAATTTAACTTGATGATTTTATAATGCTCATATATAATAATTGATTCATTTGAAAATTATATAACATTCAAAAAATTTTGTTGCAAGTGACTGTATATTTACATAACTTAAAATGATAGCTCCTTATACCTTAAAAGATTAATAGAAAAAATTGAGAACATTTTGGTTTATGTTATAAAATGATTTTTGCCTATGTATAATGAATTTATCAGCAGTATTAAAAGTGAAAATAATAGTATTTTACAGTTTTACACAGAAGTAAATAGAAATGAACTCATATAGAGCTCTTTTCCTTTCTTAAAGAAAATTGTAAGAACCTAGTGCCCAAGTTTTGAGAATGCTGGAAGGGGGAAGGCAGCAGTGCAAGCCAGCTGGCCTGACAAGGACTTTGCTGTATTTCCAACTTAGAGTTTCCTCATCTTAATTTCTTTTTGCATTTTTGACTGTACATTATATAATCTCGCCTCTCTCAGTACATGTCCAGTCTGTGAGTTTTCATTTACGGAGCTGTATTTTTGAGTCTGAAAAACCTAACTCTAAAGTCAGTTATTAGCAGTGTAATTCTGAGGAACATGATCATCTTCGGCTTCTGTTTGCACATGTGTAAAATGAGAATTACAATTCTTATATTTTAGAGAAATTAATTGTAAAAGTTAAGATGTCCTGAATTCCAAATTTTGCGGTAAATTTTTAGCCTTTATCACTATTTTCTGTTATGTGCTTCCACTCAGGGGCTCATGAATGCCTTGACTTGAGACAAATTTTGACTACCAAAAGAAAAAGAAGAAAAGTTTGGAATTTTAAAAGTATGAAGTAATTGGTTGGATATAACTTCCTAGGCGGAAAGGGAGGAAAACTTATTCAGTGTGTCTCTTGCTTCGTTTATCTTGCTTGTCCGAGTTGCCAAGAATTGTTATCTTCTGACCCATCCTGTCATTGACTGTAGTCTTTCTTGTTTGAAATTTGAATAGATGCATTAGAAGAGTAGTTTTTATTATGTCTGTGCAGCTTTCAGCTTAATCATCATCTTTTAAACATACGCTTAGAAGATCAAAGCATTGCTAAATAAATGAAATAGAAAAGTCAATTATGCTGAGATTCCCAAAGGTGTTTCATTCATGGCTAGCTAAATTTTTCTCCAGTGAGAATATCTAGTGTTTAATTAAAGTGACATTAAACACTACTTACTTTATAGTGTAAATAAACCTGTAATTCTTTATCAAATTTGTAAATAGAAATACAATGAGGTTTGAAAGCTGGAACATTTTAGTATAGAGAAAGGTTAATGCCCTGCCTAGTGGATTTTGACAATTTTACTTAATTTTTGTGAACCCATAGAAATTTTTTATTGTATCATTTCAAAATAGTGGGATAATTGAGAATTCTATAAAAATAAAGTTTATCTCGTTCTCACTTTACTGTACTTAACCACAAGCTGGTACTTAAAACCAAAGAGGGTAACAGTGAGTTGGATTTTTCACAGGATAATTGTTTATAACAGACCTCATGCTGAAGCAAGTTTTGTGTATGTATATGTGGAAGAAATACTGTAAAAAATTACTAGTGAAATGCCCTGGAATATTCTAGAGAACCAAAAATCATGATTTTTCAAGGGGCATCATTATGATCAAATAAATCAAGAAACTTTCTAATCTTAATATGATAAAAATGAAATCAATGAAAACTGTGGCCTTTACCTTTGAAACCATCAGAAAGGACGTGGAAATGCACTTTATTTCTGCATATATTTTCCTTTGAAATAATTGATAATATCCAATTCATTCAGTTTTCCCCCATAGGAATATTCCCAGCATTCCATATTTAAAATGGGGGTGTATCAGTTTCTGTGTCAGTATATTCTAAGAGACCAATAATTTGTATGAATAGGAAGGAAAACACTTTGGAACAAAAAGTGAAATTCATATAGGAATTTAATGATACTGTGTTTGCATGAGCCTTGTGATTTTTATGTGTGTATATATTGCTGTTTATGTAACTACATAAACAGTGCGAAGTCAGGCTTTTTGCTTAGAAAGCCATCCATTCTACAAATACTTAATGAAGGTAAAAATGTTTAAAGTATTATGTCAGACGTTATAAGGGAAGGAGAGACCGACCTTCCTAAACAGAAACCAGGAGGTAGATAAGAAATATAATATTGTTAATACTGTTCCTGCTTGGAAAACACAATTCGGTGTTTTTTCTAACTGTCTCAAAACCAGAAGCACAATAAAGAATTATCTCTATTTTCCAGTGGAAATTCTCAAAGTCTACTCTGCTAGTAAGATAGGAAATCTAAATTAACAGTCTAAAGAGACTAAAAGTTTCATTTTATTTTTCCTATAGGTTGCAGCATTTTTAATAGAGAGAAATAACTTCATATAGGTGGCAGTTACTTCTTTAATATTTATATAAAAATGCAAACACTGTAAGAAGTAACTCATAAATATCTTATCAGCTTTAATACAGTTTACCTTTCCAGTTATTATGCAATTGTTTTATCAATTCTGTGAAGTACTTTAGTTTTCAAAAAACATTCTTATGTTTGCATTACCTTATGAAATTCATGCAGACAGTTAAGCTGATTGTCCCTACAAGAGTAGAACCTGGTATACACAATAAATGCTGAATGAATTAATAAATAAACTGCCTTAGGAATGATGTATTCTTACTAGAACAATTAACACCACAAAGTCAATTTTTTTCTAATATACTTAGTGTAGGAAACATCTACATTTTTACACAAAAGGCATGAAATGGGAAAAAATTGACAGTGCCAAACTTAAGAGACAATAGTGAAATTCTTCATTTTATTATAAAGAATGGTAGTAATCAAATGAATAGTTTCTTTAGTCATTGTATAAGGAGGACTTGTAGTGTTTTTGTTTAACACAATGATTAAAAGGTTACCAGTGATATGAAAACTGACTGTTACAGGGGCTGATTCCAACTCCGTGTGCAGTAACATCCTATTGGTGGTTGAATATAGGCCATTATGGGAGTATTTACATCACAGAAATTGGTAGGTACTACCAATGAGGATTGACTGCTTGTCTGTCTGTCTATCTATCTATCCATCTATCTATCTTGTCTAGAGTGTATTTGTATTGCATATCACTGGCTTTTCATGACTGGTGGGTAGAAATAGGGAATGCTAACTATCTGAAATTCTCAGAAGAGTTTCTCCTAAAAAATATTGCCCCTTTTCTATAATCGGCTTATTTTACCACTGCCTCAATTTGCCATAACAGAAATTAAATTTTGGCTTGGATTTGAAATATAATGTACTTTTCAACAATGTGAATACCTAGTAAACTAATTAAGACTGAAGATTGCTTAATCCTCATTTTAGATGATGTTTTTACTGCGGTGAATGCCTTTTATGAGGTTTCAGACCTGCAGCACCTTCTTTCAGTGTTCATTTGCTACTTTGGGATTCAATTTAATTCTCTTTAGGGGTTAGAACTCGACTTCTATAGCTTTGTCTTCTGTGTAGTTGTGCCAGCACATTTATGTATGTGAATATCATTTTATCATGAAAATCTGTTCATTTTCCTTTATATCAGAGTCAATGCAATGTATTGATTTTCTGAAGTTAAATATAGAGGTGGTTATAGTATCTGTGAACCGCATTTAACATAAAAAGAAGCCAATGTAGTTCATCTTATTCATTTCACAGAGAAGAAAGAATAATCCGAATGGTGAAATGAACTGCCTAAAATCAGAGAATACACCAGCCTTCTAGCTTATATTAAAGTTTTCATTTTTCTATTTACCTTCCATAACCATAGAGTTTACGCACCATGTTTGTCTATAATAAATGCATATGATTAATGAAATTGTACACGTAGTTTCCCCAGTTCCTGACCACAGTCAGGGTAAAACCCTTTTGGATGTGAACAGTGCATTTCCACTTACACCACGTTGCGTTTTTATGTTCAGTGGCTTAGGGCTTGTTTGTCAGACACAGGGTTGAGAAATTATGTTGCTACATTTAGATTTTTGTTACATTTATGGCACCCAAGAAATACATCTTAAATTTTACACTTCAAATTAGCTATAACCCTAATGGGTTTAGGAAGTCAGGTGCTTTGATGTGACAAAGCTTTGCTCACGCTCCCACCTCAGTACAAGTCACCAAATCCTACACGTGTGATGACTGCTGCAGACTGAGCTAGCTTTTGCTCACCCTTCCCGGTATGCTGACTAAAAAGGAATGAAATGAAAATCTTTTTGTTCAAGTTGCTGCGTCAGCTAATGCAAGTGGAAAACATTTTGTAGGTACATAAGGCAGAGGAAATGAGAACGTTTGCTGGAAGTTTAGAACTCCACAAAAGATAAAATGGCTTTGCATTCCAGGCCCCTATGGGAGGCTGCCTGTCAACATGGGAGCAATGCTGGCCTAAGTAAGGCCATTCTCACACCAGCTTCCACTTGTTCAAGGTCATACCCAAGAGTGGAATGAGATTAGCTTAATGCTTTAAATATAGGTCTAGTAAATTCAAGTTAAATTTTAAAACCTCAGGTAGACTTTCTTTTAAAATGTGGAATGAAAACAAAATTGCCTGCATATTTTACTGTACTTTATCAGCATTAAAATTACTAATAGGAAGTAGTTGAGATTAAGTTCAAGAATTTGAAGTTTTGATATTATGTTTTCTATCAATCCATAAAGTTTGAGAATCTTTAGAATGTACTCCACACGTTGCTCTCAATATAATACTTTTCCCTCTCCTATGGAACATAAAAGGTGGATACTGATTCAAATGACAGGAACAGTCTGTCTTTCTCTTCATGAACTTGCGTTTGTATATGTTCTAAGGCCAGCTCAAATTATTCCTTTACCAAAATCTTCCTTCAAGTACTTCCCCAAACCTAGAATGCATACTATCATAAATATGAACCTCTAAGCATGAAACATTGCTAGTGCTTGAATGTATTTCTCCTTGATATCTCCTCTTCTAGGAGCATCTCAAAATATGTTCCTCATTGCAGAACACTTAAAGTACTACTCTTTTACATGATTCACTTTTTACATCAGTTTCAGATATGCAAAGTGCCAGCTGCAACGTCACAGTCTGCCTCCCGCGAGAGGGGCCAGTCCTTTATCCTACGCAATTAATGAGAAAAAATCAGTGCAGCCTAGTGAATCCATGTGTGAGGTAGAGATTCCTCATTGTAGAAGATTCTCTTCCCTTTGAATTCAGCTAAAAAGTCATGGTTGTAGGTGATTTTTTAAAAAGCTGTCAAAAGAAACTGGTAAGAGTCGGAAAGGCATACTACTGTCTGCTTCTTGAATATGACCATTTAGATGACCTTTCCTTATCAGAAATTCCCCTCATTATCTTTTCAGATACACCTTTATATTAGGGACAGAAAGACATGGCTGCATATAAAGGGAATATTTAGGTCTGACCTTAGAATACTACCAAGTTTTTCTGTTAAAATGATACATTTCTTTCACAATGTAATGATAAGTTAAAAAAAGGTCTTCTCATGTTCAGGACCATGTTGAACATGTGGGTATAAATGGGTATTTTCCATAATTCAATGTTAATCTGGGTACTAGAACTTGAAAGGCAAACAAGTGAACTGAGATAATGCTTTGTATATTGTAGATTGAAATGAAATTTAAGTTACCAGGGAATAAATTATGAGTCAGAAAATGCTGGCTTTTTGATTCGTAGTCCTTAGTATTACGATATAATTTGCCTAGATGAATAATCAGTAGTATATATTGGTGTGTTTAGTGGGTACTTGACCTTAAATATAGGTTCTCAAATCAGTTTTCAGAACCAGTGCACAGTGTGGCAGTCTTCAAGGAAAAAGCTTAGAGCTTACCACCAAAAGTTGGTCTATATCCCCTTTTATCTCTCCTGCCTAAGGTGAGCATTACCGCTGGGTCTTTCAGCTGTGAGGTTTAGAAAGGCCAGAAGCTAAGTTATCCACAACAAAATTAGAACCTAGTTCTAAATCTTTCTCTGGTTTCATTTTTAAAACTATGTAATTTTGAACCAGCTTCTCTGATATTTAAACACTTGGTTCCTGTCATATCCCATTTCATTTTAGGTTGTTTTCAATGAGCAATGAGCCTTACTTTCTCTCCTGTAAAGAATTAAGATTAAAATCTCTCTTACTGAACACACACACACCCAGGCATAGGTTTATAAGAGATCTAAAAAGTATTTACAGGTAGTGTTTAAGGACCATGCTGAAAATGTATTCCCAGTATATAATAATACACTTTGTCTTAAAGTATCAATTGATAAAAAGAGTGTAGAGCAACTGGAACAAGGATGTAAGGTCTGTGGCCAATGAACAATGAAATACCTGCAAATAAGTTAATTTTACGACAATTTCAGTGTATGCACTTACACAGTGACTGGACAAAAAAAAGAGAAAGAAAGAAAATAAGTAAGAAATTAAAACCTGAAAAATATTTAAATTTTTGTTGTGGCAAAAATGGCCCATGCAGTACTTCTGCTGCTAAGAACTGTGGTGAGGATACGTTTGCTTTTCTGACCCAGCTCGTTGCTTTGTTGTGTGCAGGTAGACTTGATGCAACCAGAGTTTCGAACTTCTTTTTGTGCTCACTTGTGATTTGATCGCACAAATAGTGGGGAATTAGTTGAGGTATAAAAATGAATGAAAACTCCAGTGGAAATAACTATATGCAGATATAAATAATTAAGAATAAAAATGGCCCAAGATTCAGATGGGTAGGAGAGGGAGGAGACAGGGTTTCAAAATACTAAAGATGCGTTACGTACATGTACCCATGCAGCACAATGAATGTAGCCATAGGGGGCTGGGGATATAGCTCAGTGGAATAAGCGCTTGCCTAGCAAGCGCAGGGTCCTGAGTTTGATCCCCAGTACGGAAAAAAAAAAAAAAAAAAAAAGAATGTAGCCATAGGTACTAAAAGCATACAATAATAAGTTCTTTTTATATAGTAGAAATAGAGGAGAAAATTAGCAACATATAAAGAACATAAGGGTTTTATGAAAGCGGGTGCCAGTGGGCATGTAATACTGTTAGGAAGTTGATGAAGTAAGCACAAAAGGAAGATTAAACAGGAAAATAAATTACAAATCCTAAAATCCTAGCAAGAGCAAGATGTGGATATCCACAACGTGGCTGAAAACAGAAGGACTGCTTTGAGGGACAGAGTCCTGGAAATGCCACCTCATCCATGGATAAGGATCCCCTCAGAGCTGTTCGGGCTTTGTGGAGGAAGGAGCACAGCAGAGGCAGGAGGTCGCTCATAGATGCGCCTTGAAAATTTTTTCTCAAGCTCTTTCCCTCTTCTATCACTCAGCAACTGCCCTGAGCTGAGCAGGATTCTGCCATGACCTTCTGCCATGATACTTCTGCCTCAGCACAGCCCCAAAAGCAGTCAAGCTGGCTGACCATGGACTCAAACCTCTAAAACTGAAACACAAGTCTTTCTGCCCTTAAGCTGTTTTTCTTAGGTCTTTGCTCACACTGACAGAAGCTATGTAACACAACGCTTTTCAACTACATGAATTCATACACTGTAAGGCATTTCTTTTCAGAGCTTCTTGTTTTTTTTGGTTTGACTTGGATTTTCACAGGGTCTCTAATTTACATTTAGGTTATAGGTGAGTTGTCTGTTAAACAAATAAGTATATAACTTGTTTTGTGTCTTAAGAGGGGATGTGCATTATGCTTCTTAAAAAATGACAGGTCATGTCCATAACCTTATGTGAGATTCAGTGCTCTATATAACCTGCATAGATTATATGAACTTTAGAAGACATGAGGACAAAATCTAATGACATTTTTTTCTCTAAAAAATAGACTATCCCATTGTCCTTTAGCCTTTGCTTAGGGAAAACTCATGGAACCTGTATAATATTAAGAATTCTTTCAATAAAATGCAACATTTTGAACATGGTTATTTTCAAATAGAAACATCATGTATTAGAGTAAGAAGGTTAAACATGTTATATTTTTCCTGAAATGCCAGAATAGGACTTTAGTTTACATACATAAAATATACAGAAAAACTGATTTTATCATGCAGAAAGGTGGATGACATATAAAAATACAGAATTCTAGTACTTTATGATTAGAAACAAGACTCAGAATCTGTTTTTTCTTTAAATTTTTTGCCAAACTTTAGGCAACTCTAAATATGAAAACATAGATTATATTTTGTTTTTTCTAGAGTATTTATGAAATGTGTAACTACCATCTGTGAAGCATAGAATAATTCCCTTGTATAAAAGGAGACTTCATAACACATATTTAGTTTATGATCATATGTTAAAAACTGTCAAATCACTCGTTTTAGTCAGTACTCCACAGATGTTCATTAGACACCTATGATTAAATGTTAACAAAATCTTCATTAGAGCATTGAATAGATTTAGAGGCAACACTTTCTCTGAAAAGCCTGAATACAATCTGGATTTCCTATGAGTGGAAATGTAACTCATATTTATTTATGATTGCTTATTCTAAAAATAATCAGACCAATTTAGCAGGGCTTTCTGTCTGCAGTTGTGAAGAACTTGCTCTGGGACACTTCTTCTTCCAGTCTTTCTAAGCGAGGACACCTTTGTCCTCCCAGGACACTTTATAGCACTAACAATGTGATGGGAAATCTTTTCATGTGCCATAAGTACGATAAACTAAAAGAAGAATCAACTGTATTGCAAACTGCCACAATCAAGAAAGACTGGAAATACATAGTGTTTATTGTTCTTCAATATTTTAGTTCAGAGCTTTTTGTGGTCCATCCATGTTAAAATTCTTAATATTTGAACTGAATTCAACAGGTTATATTAATCAATATTCATATGTAATAGAATATATCTGACAGAATTAAGGAGGATAAAACTATTTGCTTTATCATTAGTTCCATCACCATTATTAGCTTGAAAATTTTAAAATTTCATTGAAAATTCATTTGACTTTCAGTAAGTAATTAAAAGCTAATTTCTGATGCTAGTTATTTCTATTGAATACATTAAATGAATCACTGAAAATAAGTTTTCATCAGACAGTATTCATATAACTTTACATCTTCAACTTTTGTATGGCAAACCTTCCTTCTGCTGGGAATTGGAGATTAGGTTTTTTTTTTTAATTTTAAGAAAAATGATGTCTAGAGATATTATCTAGATTATATCCTAATCAAACAAATGATAAAATAACAGATTTTAGAAGTCAAAGCTTGGTCTTTTCATGAAGAATTTTTCATGTGTATATTGTTTTCAATACCATAGCCCAGATACAGTGAAACTTTATTTAAAAAGTGAAAGGTAATATAGAAGAAGTATTGTGTGTAAAGATATAGAAAACTTTTTTATACTTTATGTAATATATTCTAAATTCTGTCCACTAGTAACATGAGTACCTTTTAAGTTCTTAAAACTCATTTTATTACCTATAAAATGAAGTTAATAATACTTGCTCTATCTCAGTGACAAATAAATTGTATATATTGGTACCTGGGAGGCCTAAATTAGTTTTATCTGTTCATTCACTTATTAAATATTTAATGAAGAAAGTATCAATTGATAGTATACACTGCACTGGCATTAGTGCCAATGCTGGTGATAAATAACTGCACTTACATTGTATGAAACATATTTACAAGTCATTAAACACTAATGCAAACCTAACTAACACTATCATGAATAATACAGAGCAATGGTGGTCTTGCCGTGTTGGGTCTGGTGGCTGAGGACTATTGTGCAATTGTCCAAGCGCGAGACGAGAAGGGCTGGTGCTTGGAGAGTGACAGCAGCCATGGAGAGGAGCTCACAGCTGGGAGAAATGCATTTGTGGTTGAACTGGCTCAGTTTGGACACTCCTCAAAAGAAAGAATAGAGGAAAAGAGTTGGGGAAAGCCACTTATGTGTTACAACAGGAGACAATGGCAAAAATGTAATCAGGGCATGAAAAGTTGGGGAGTTTTAGAGGAAAAGCTGACTGTGATTTGGCTTTTAATCTATGGTCTGGTCAAGTTGATTTTAAGATGATGGACACATACAGAATGAAAGTGCAATTAAAATTGGAGTTTACATAAAAGGAGAGTTGACTTGAAGAGTGTGCAAATTACACAGGTACACTTACAGTAGTTAAAAGATGCAACAATTCACTGATGACACAGGAGGTTGGTTGTTCCTGGTATGGATAGCCGATGGGATAGAAAATATGGAGTTTGGTAGATACCATATTAATAATCTCATAGACCTTGTATAGGTAATGTATGCTTTTGTAGGAGAGACAAACCCACAGTAACACACTCCAGTAGGTGATAGAGAATTGACAGATCAGGTGATTTCAAAGGTTATTACATAATGATTATTGTTATTACATAATGATTATCTGTTATTACATAATGATTATTGCAGGACAGCTGATCTCTATAGTTTCTCAAACCCTTCAAGTGAAGAAAGTTCAGCACATGTGTAAAGTTTTTCCAGGAACAAAACAATACCTTCCAGGTTTACAGGCACAATGAGAAATCCATTTGGGAAATTCTTATTTAGGAAAGTCCATGACAGGTAAGGGAAATAAATAAATAAATGCAGACATAATGTAACCAAGTAATTTTCCTGTCATCGCGACTTCTGGGTATTGTCAAGCTGTGTTGGTCTAATATCCGTTTTTGTCCAGGGTGAACAGGTCCTGAGAACGAGGTACCCATGGATGAGTAAAAGAGTAAGAAGAAAAAGAAATACAAGAGAGACGATGTTCTGGGATCAGGGGGCTTACAGTTTTTTGTCTGCAGCCTCAAATCACCTTTTCTGTAACCTTTTATTGAGATAACACAAAAGAGGCACCTGGGCTACTGGGTGGATATCAACCCTTTTAGCAAGAACAATACAACTCAATTACCATAGGCATGAGACTTGACTAGATAGCCATCCTGTTACGGTTCCTTTTCTACATAACACAGCAAAACAATTAGTGTCTGCACCAGGGCTTACAAAGCTTTTGTTAGACTTCCTCCAGAACACAACAACCTAGGCCTGGTTATACCTAAGGCAATACCTTGAAAGATTTACTAAACTAAAGAATGTCCTCCACAAAGCTGTTTAGAGCTGATGTACTTTTGATTGAATAAAAACTATACGTTAAATTGTTTTATTTCACTTTTTGAAAAATATATCATTTATTGTATGGACTAGTTTGAAAGACTTGAAAATAAAATTTAAGATACATGATGCAATAACTCATGAAAAAAATGACCACTGTAAATTTCCTTCTCACTCTGAATGGAATCTTAATTAGGAGATTGATTGGCCAAGGTACCCAGGTTCTTCATTATGTATTTGTGTCGTGTTTGACATGAGGTCACATTGCTGGTCCTCAAGTTTCTAGCTTCCTGTCTTTTGCCATGAACCAACTGAGGAATCGTAAGTTAAGTTTATTGTTCAATCAGAGTCAAAAGGGAATTTTGAAATAAAAGAGACAGAAAATGTTAAGTTTTGTAGTTTGAATAAAGCTGAATTACTCAAAAGCAAGTTTTTCAAGAGCAGAAAGAGAAGGACAATTCTGAGGGTGAGAACTAGTTATGAGCACTGAGCATGAAGGAGAGAAAAAGGCCTTCATTTACTCAACTAAAGGATTCGAGTGCTAAAATGAGGTGTATCTACATCTTTATCGTCTTGACAGAGTCCAAGAGTGTCAGGGAGTAACTTTAGAGAGTGAGCAAGAAAAAAATAAAATATTTATTAAACCACAAGCAAGAACAGCAGGTTCAAAACTATGAGACTTCAGGTAGTATATGTGATAAAAGGAAGCTTGACTGCAGCTTCACTGAGGAGAGTGAAAATCCAGTTCAGCAGTGTTAGGGCTGAGAACAGATTGCAAAAGAAATGAAAGGGGTGGCAGGAGCGCAGGCAGCTGAAGGCATATATCACATCTTCTAGGAGGTTGGCACTGAAGACATATAGAGGAAAGCTTCCTAAAATATTGGGATGAAATTTACTTAATTGCATTTTGGCAAGTTCTAGAGGCTTTTCATCTTCTCATCTGTGAAGAAGTAAAGACAGCTTTCCACATTTCTTGTCTTCTCAGATTTGGCTTCCCGGCCTGTTGAGGATGGAGCTCTCTGCAGATTTCGGGGGTGTTAAGCTGCATATTGGACCACAGATGCTCCTCTTCCTACCAAGCTTTTTCATTTCTTTTCTCGTATACAAGTTTGTATCTCACCCTTATCACTTCTCTCTCAGTTGTGCCCGGCTGCCGCAGGGAGCTCTGCACTCTTTAGCAGATGGTCCTTAGGAGAGACAGCGGTACATTCCTCTTCTCTACCTCACTTAGGAATTTAAATTATGCACCTTCTCTGACCCATGGCAGTGGAACACAGAGGAAGCTTGAGTCCAACCTGGATGTGAAATGCAGTGAGGAAGGCTTAGTTAAGGACAGTTCACATGCTGTGAAGTGAGGAAAGGGGCAACTAGCATCAAATCTTTAAAAGTCATGAAATTCTAATTATAAAGGATAAAAATGGTACCCATATGAACTAAGGACTTTCCGAAATGTAATGCCAACTTTTCATAATCTTCTTTCTATTATCAAAGGATGATTCTTCTATTTCCTCAGACACAAGAAAGACTTATTTTAAAAATTAAAATAATTAAATGGCACAATCTGTATTCGCCTATCAGTTTTCAACTAATGGTGTGATTGCTGTAGCTGAAAGACTAAACTAATTTACATCAGATTTTTGGGTTTTTTTGCTTTTTGAGCAGTGAGGTAGTTGTCTGCTGTTACCTTACAAATTACTCCAACCTTAATGGCTTGCAAAACCAAATATTTGTTATTTCATAGTTGTGATGGGCCAAGATTGTGGATGTGACTTTGCTGAATTGGCCCAGGGCAGTTCATGACATTGTAATCAAGTTGCCAACTGACCGAGGCTATCATCTTCTCAAGGCTAGAATTAGTGAGGTTTCAATTCCGAGCTCCCTCACCCGGCTGTCTGCAGCTTCATGTCCCTGGTGGCTTTGATGGAGACATGGTATCCTGGCCTTGTGAGTTTCTTCCCAAAAAATTTACAACACAGCCATACATATCTCTTAGCGTGAGTAAGTCATATTCTGATTATTATATGCCAGCCATGAGGGCTAGTGCACACTTTAGGTGAAGGAATTACCTGGTGCATAAATAGGAGATGGTAGGATGGTGGAAACCTTTTGCAGAATGCCTATCCTACCTCAAGAAATATTCTAGTACAGTCATCAGTTCTTGTTAATTATGATTTTACCTTTTGGTTTTAATTCCTAAAACATGCATTGTCCAACACAGAAGATAATGCCCACAATTTTAATTTTGTAAGGAGAAATGATGCAAAAGTATAGATATTGTAAGAGTTCTTTTCCTTATGTTTAGATTTTGTTCATAAAGGTTTACCAGTTCTCTGTAGAAAAGAATGGTATCAAAAAGTAGGGCTTAGTAGTATTATGTGTAGTTTTTAGTGCTATTTAGTAAAAGTATTTATATGTGCTTGCTACAAAGGTTACCAGACTAAAAATAAATTTTATTTTAGATGCTTGGAAATACAAATATCTAAAATGTAGAAACTTTTATATTTTGAGATTTTTAGTTTTATGATATTTATACTCTTGTTCTTGGCAAATAATGATATCAGCATTTCCAAAGATACAGAAAGTCATGGATGCAGCTACAAATAAATTCATAATTTTCAGCTGGGCATGGTGGCGCACCCCTGTAATCCTAGTACTCAGGAGGCTGAGGCAGGAGGATCACTGCAAGTTCAAGACCAGACTGTGCTACAAAGTGAGCTCAAGCCTAGGCCTAACTGTACAGCAAGACTCTGTCTCAGATTCCTTTTTTTTTTTTTTTTCGGTACTGGGGATCAAACTCAGGACCCTGCGCTTGCTAGGCAAGTGCTTATTCCACTGAGCTATATCCCCAGCCCAAGACTCTGTCTCAAACAGACAAAAAAAATTATAATTTGAACTCTTCAACATACATTGATATACATATTATTTTTTCATAGACAGAGTAAATTGCAATGAAATTTCTTACATTTTCATTTAGTGTATCTAAATGTTTTCAGGATGTAGAAACTACATATCTTAGGAATCAAAATAAAAGAAATTCCTGAGTCTGTAGTCAACAGAAATTCTCAGTTTGCAGTTAATCTGTATTGATGTATGACAGCCCAATATCATAGTCTCAAACATCCTCTATCCTAGCTCTGCACTAAGCTTCAGCTCTGCACAAAGCATGAAGACAACAGGAAAAATGCTGAAAACTACATATAAATTGCTGAAATAAAACCATTTTAATATTCATTATAACCACATGCATTACTTACTATATTCTAAGAAACCTTGATGTCTTGTCATCATTAAAATATACCACAGATGCTTTGTATAGAACTGTAGTGCCAGAATATTATTTAATTGTCTTTACATAGTTATCCAAGAACCTGAGAGTGAAACTCAAAACCTCAGCTTGTAGGATGCCTTTGTTCTATTTATGGAACCAATGGTGTGACCTATATTTGGCCAGATTTCTTCCTCTGAGGTTTGACATTGCATAGCATTGTTTCTGAGGAATAAAGTGTATCGTAGAGGTCATCCTATAAAATCCTGTAACCCTATTATACATGTGCGCAATGCCCCTCCTCAGTGGGGAGTTTGGAAGTGTGGAAGAAGGATCAGGTAATTGACAGAGCTTTCAGTCTTGAACACGTAATGAATATATACAGAGTGCACCATTTTCATGCAAAATACTCTTAAATATTACCCCATTTTATATCCTTAAAAATGACCTTTCATGGACACCGTGATGAGTATATGCACCATTTTTCTTCTTATAAATGCAACAGGCATCATTTCTACAGTAAATGCAACAAACACCATTTTACAGTAAATGTGAGAAACATTTACTCTTCCTAAAATTCCTGCACCTACTTTTCATTCTTTGAAAGTTTAATTCATTCTTCAAAGCCTTTGCTCCAATTCTATATTCTCCAACAAGAACTTCCTTTCCTGGTGAGCCCAGCTGGTATTGTAGCCCCTGCCTCTGTCCTCTCCAGTGACTCTTTGGTTTGCTTTTGTTGTATTTTGATCAAAGTCATGATCACATGCTACCTTTTGTGACAGGTTATCTGCCTGTGAACCCCTCGATTGGACTTCTCATGAGGCATTGTATTCCCAGTCCCCAGCACTGAGCCATGTAGGAAGGGCTCTTACAGCATACACTTGTTGCAAGATGGATGGAAATAACCAATCTATTATGGGAGTGGATGGTACCCTCACAGCAACTGAGCTCAGACATATTGCTGGTGGAGATCAACAAAAGATGAGACAATGACTGGTTTTATATCTCTTAAATGCTGAGTCAAACTTCCATCAGTTTGTTGGGGTTGGAAACCTATTCCATAATCATTGAAGCATTAGTTCTTTTTCAGTTTCCAACTTTTTACGAGATACTCAAGTTTACCAAACACTACATTCTCTTCCATACTAAAAAAATTGAGTCAAAACCACCAATTTGGAATGAAGATAATCCAAGTAATGTTTCTGGATATGCATAAACTGTAAGAAAGACCAAATACGTTCTTGTCAGAAAGGAAATGCTTAGAAAAATTGAGATGCTAAGTAGGGACTGATTCCCTTATTTTAAATTGGCTGTACTATTCTCACTCAAGTGACAGATTTTTGTACAAATTAGAGGAAAAGCTCTTAACAATCACTGAACCCCTGTGGCCCAGTTGTAACTCAAAGGATTACAGCACGCTGATGAATTAGTGGAAACATCTTTGTTGCCTAATAATTAGTTTTACATTTTTACCAAAAGTAAGTTTTTAATAATTTCATTAATGGTCCAGAAAGGATACTCTAGTCATCATCTGTTGATTTGCTCTGAAAGGCATTTCTTAGCATCTGCATTATTAGAATACCTTGGCTTTTTGTCACTGTTGACCAAATTAGATGCTGAAGGGAAAAACATTTATGAACTCTGCATGAGGTGCACACGTGTTGTATATCAAAATCGATGAGGTCCAGTGCTCCTGATGGAGAATAGGAAGAAGGGAGTGGAAGGAAAGGCCGCTTGATGAGATGGAGATGCTCTGTCCCAAATCTCATCCCTACTGACACTCCCTGGGGGTAGCGTCCCAAAGGGTCTCCATGGCCACACACATCCTGTGTAACAGCAGAGCAGAGAGTAAGAATATGCCATGTGGAGTTTATGAGGGAGCAGTGAATACCAGTTATCTTCACTTTTCTTTTGATACCTTTTATAATCAGGCCCAAATCTTCTGGTTAATCATATTTAACTCTTTTTCCCCAGGCCCATCCCCAAGCTTTAGGCAAAAGGGAAATTGAGTGTCGGCTTAATGATCGCTATTTCATAAAGGTGTGTTCGCTTGCCATTGCTGTGCTGTGTTTATCGGCACAGGACAGCCCTTCTCTTCTTGTGCACATTGTGAGTGGTAAAGAATAAACAAATACATATTTTACTTTTCAGATCTTGCCCATGGAAACTTTTTCATGAAGCTTTTTAAAGTTTTACTCTACCTCGGGTAAATCATTCCATCCTTTGGGGAAAAAAAATAGTGTTGCCTTTTTCTCAGAGAGGCAACAGAATACAGCACACTTTTCCAAATATTGCTCTGCAACATCTTCATATGAAGGGAGATTTCTGGAGACAGATGATTTTGGGAAATGGCACCAATTCTAAAGCGCTGTTGGAGACTTAAAAAGTATATTGACATTTCAAAAACCTCTGAAAAATCCTGAATTAAAGAAACTAGCTCAACTTTCTTTAACTCAGTATTTCTAAAAATCCTACATTTGTTCCCCTCCTTCATGTAGTTATCATCCTGTTTCTGCAGAGCCCCCACTGAGAAGTATTGGAGAAATAGACAGGTGCATAAACAATTTGGGGGCGACACAGAATTGTGTCTGAACTGTTCCGGGCAGGATAATGACTGATCTCATGACATTTACCTAATCCTTTTGAACATCTGTTTTTCATTTGGAAAAATGGGAAATACCTCACACGGAATAGGTGACCCAAACATGCTAAAGTGCTTCTCTTGTATTCTATTTTCCCAGACACCCTGAAATGGAATTGTTTTATACACTGTAGTGTGTTTCCTCCTGAAAGAAGGATATCTGTTATGTACATCTTTTAAATATTCAATACACTCTCCCACAGTCTAGGTATGGGATAGATTAGTTCAACCTTAGCAGGATATCATGACATGGCCATATTGTTTAATTTATTTCCACAATTTATGATATAGAAGACTACTAGGTCCATTGAAAATAATTAATATTTTTGCCTTGTCCCAGTTTTGAATGCCTGGTATCACTATCCTCTTATCCTAACCATATAGCAGTGTCTGGTGGTTTGGGGAAACTGTCCATATAATTTTATGAATGTATTCAACCTCAGTTATTTCAATACATCAACCGTGGTTATTCTAATTACTGTAAATGCATACAGCAAGATCATGCTATTGTACTAGGGCCATGGCTGTAGCAGTTCAGTAATCCAAGGTATTTATAAAACCATACTGTTAGAGCATTTCTCTTCTCTAGGCAGTTCACTAGCTATGTCTGAGTTGTACCTTAACACAAGAATGAACTCTTTTAAGCAAGCATCATCAAATCTACAGATGGCCATCCTTGCTTCATTTGAATATACATAGCTTCTTCTTTGACAAAGACTGTGTTACACTTTTCAGAAAAGATTCATTTTGCATTTGAATCAATTTCTGGCAATTAGACTAATGACCCATTCCTGCCTAAAGGGCCTTATTTCTGAGTTTTCCTCTCTGTAACAACATAAAATCTCCTTGACAAGAACAAGTTGAGTTTATTTAAATCGAGACCATTGAAATAAAGAATAAGAAAAATTCAATTTTGCACTCTGTGCTCTAGGCTATAGATTAAATTACTCAGAGTTCCCCCAGGTTAATGGACGCAGATGATATTTAAATGGTTTTGTAATACTCTAATAATTTTCAGTGCTAATTAATACAATCCCAAACTAGTAGTGAACATAATTAAAAACTTTTTCTCTACTCAGAGGAATGCCTTAAATTTGCCACTTACCTAGTAATGGTTGTTTCATTAAAGTTTAGACAAGCACTGAATTTTGCTCTACATACTTTTCTTTTAGTTTTTTTGGAAAAATCCTTACAATCAATTCTTATTTTTCATTATTGTGTTCTGCGTTTATCTTGCCCAGTCAGGGCAGATCTGGAGTCGAACCAACATTTAGCTGATCTCTCCCAACCACAATATCCTTATTTCTTTATCCATGATACCTAACTCACAAAATTTCTGAAAAGATTTCCATAATGCGCACACACACACACACACACACACACACACACGAAATGCATAGAATGCCAAAATAGTACTAGCTACTGAAATATACATGCCTTCTTCATGAAATTACCTTTCCTTGATCTTTGCCAAATTTGAATAAAGGCATTGGTGTGAAACTAAAAAAAGAAATTCAGCTGGGCATTCATTTTCCAGCCACACACTTCTCAACTCCCGGTAGTATGGGTGAATTACTGTAGTTTTAAGTTATCCAGGCTAACTCTTTTTTCTTTGGCACATATCATTGTAAAGTTGGTACAACCCTATCCCCTAATTTGGAGACTTTATGAAAATCAGTGACCTTTGTGGTATCAGAAGGACTTTGTAAAGGATTATATTGTAATCTCTGCTCTGCACTTCCATTTCCCCGCTTAATCACTTTAAAGAGGAAGGTTGTTAGGTTCATGAGCTTTTAGTTAAGCTTTTGGAAAGTTCTGAAAGTGAGACGCTGCAAAGAAATGGAATGAGTTCTCTGCACTGGTACCTGAAGAATGGTTCCCCTCCAGGATTTGTTTGCTGTATCCTTCAAGAGCTGGTAGCTTTATTTATTCTTGTGCCTCAATGAGATGTGAATAATATATAAACTAAAGATTCCTTGGGCTGGAAAATTGATTTTATGCTTAAAATGGGTGAAAATTTCTATCAAGCCTAATGATAGCAGGAGTATTTTTTTCTGTAAAAGCTATGATTTTATTTTACAAAACTATGTGAAGTTCCTTATGTTTTCACTCACGCCCAGAATATAATTCCCCAAGGCATGCTGGTACTCTCTCCAGGCTGGGTCTGGGCAGGCGCACTTAGGCTTCTTTGTGGCTTCCTTTTCCTTCTTTTCTGACTGCCTAAAATGATGTCTTTATTATAAGTCTCTTTTAAAACCAGATTTCAGTGTTTAACTGAAATCAAGTCAGTATGTAACTGGGTCAGGTCAGTTAATTCATATTTTTCTGTTTCAGAGATTTATTTAAAATTATCTGTCTCCTAAATTTGTGTCAAGTTAATTAGATCTTTTATTGTTTCCCTCTAGGACCAACCTACTCAGTTACCCTTAGCCCTTGCCGTGCCTTCCCAAGAACACTTGTTTTCCACTGCATTCAGTGACCCCGTCTGTACACTTTCACTGTCGGTTTCAATGGCTTTGTTTGCTGTCTGAAATTCATGCGTAACAGTGATTCAGCCATAGGTTGTTTCAATACATATGTACATATGTACATTGTATTGTGTTCAGATCTAGCTAAGCATATCCATCTCCTTAAACATTTACCATTTCTTTATTCTTTTCTAAACTTGTCCTTCATGCACTTCTTACGTGTCTTAATTTTGCATATTCTTGAATATGTAGGTCAAATGTCTGTCTTCCACATGGCATTCTTTAATCTACCAAGGAGCTCTGAAGTTCTTTGAGTTCCTGTTACATTTAATTCAGATACCTTATAAGAATACATATTTCTTCTACATATATTTGAAAATGTTGACATCTATCTTACTCTTTCTGTTAGTCTATACAAACAGTGCTGCCAGAAACTATGTTTCTATCATTTTATATTTAGGTTTTTGTCTGACATAGGAAAAATAAAACTGTGAGGGCTGGGAAGGTGACTCAGTGGTAGAGCTCTTACCTGGCATGCCAGGGCCCTGGGTTCAAACCTTAGCATCACATAAAAATAGAAAACTCTTTAAGAGTGAAAAAATATCAAATTCAAGTAAGGGTAGCTTTTAACATACATGATGTAGTATTTTTTTTGTTTTTTGTGTTTTTTATTTTTGGCAGTACTGGGGATCGAACTCAGGACCCTGCGCTTGCTAGGCAGGCGCTTATTCCACTGAGCTATATCCCCAGCCCTCACATGATGTAGTATAACAATAATATATATAACAACATACATATATAACATTTAATGTACATAACATAATGTAATAACAAATGCAATTTAATATAACACTAATTACTTACTATTATTGCACAGATAAATTATATAGAAAAGCCGACTAAGGAAATATTGTCCCCAAGGGACAGCTTTTGTACAGGAGGAGATGCTAACCACAGCATTAGAACATAACAAGCTGTAGCCTTAGACAGAAAGACCCTTAATCACATTTGAGATACTTAACTAAAGATGACAAAGAGGGAGATGTCCATTGGATGAAAGTGTGGCCACATTAGTTTGCAGCACATTCTGTGGGGAGTTCTATCAAGACTTGCCCATGTGAGCTAAGTATTAGAATGTGGTTGGGCTCTAAAATTATGAATCCTATTATACATAGTTAGCCTCAGTGAGTGATGGTCTCTTAAATATGTGATGGTCTTAAAGATGCCATTCTGAGCAAAGGAGGGACATGTATCAATTTAGAGAGGGAAAGGAGTCCACAATTTTTTCTGATTCTTAAATTTGTGCTGAATAATATATGTAGCTGTTATGTCTTCTAACTATAAGAAGGAAGAAAAGTACATCATGCCAAAATACATTTGCTTTTTTCATAACAGGTTAGAACCATTTAAATAACGACTTTGCAATGAGTGATTTTTTTGTACCTGGAATTTGACTTAAGTTTTGACTACAAGTGTAAAAATGGTTTCAAGAAGGATAGTGATTTTGAGAAGTTATTTGTCTTGATCCTAGTTTTTTTAAGCACATAATTATATTATGCAGTTTTCAGTTTTGATAATTTTTAACAGTAGCAATTTATATAGTGACAATTGTTCAGAGAGTTCCCTGAAAATAAAATTTCCTTTTAAGGAAAACTCTCAGACTAGGAAAATATATTAGAGAATTAGTGAATTAAGACTGTTAATACTATTATTTTTCACTTAAAATATTTTTAAGTAATATTTTATTTCCTGAATGTACACACCTGCTAAGAACTGGAGTTTTAAAATATTTTCACATTTATGTGACATTTTAATAAGATGCACCTTTTATAGCTCACAGAACAAATATTTGAATGATTTGACAGTGGCCTTTTTTAGTATGTAACATAGTTTCATAATTATGTGCACTTACAATGTTGCTTTCCTGTATAATCCCCTAACTATCGACCTGTCCTTCATTTCTATAATTAAAGTACAGTGTCTTCAAGACCTGTCCCTGAGTCGCATTCCACTACTCACACCTCATGCAGTGCTACAAAGCTTGGCTCTGTATACACTAATAAGCTAGGTGGTAAAGAAAAGAAAGAAATTGACGAGTTTTTTCTCGCAGTTCAGTAGGCCCAGCACTAATGCCACGCAGAACCTCATGAATTATATATTACTATACGTATTTTAGGGAATAGACAATTGAGTGTATCACTTTACTCTTGCTGTGCAGCAACGTGCTATTCATGAACAATTTACAAGTATTACATTTATTATTCCAAAGTTTTGTATTTTGAACATGTGGCATTGTGCAGCAGGGCTCTCCCATCTGGGTTACACAAAATGACAAAGAAGATATGCACTGGGCTTTTGTTTGCAGTACAATACCTATATTTAGTTAGGCATTTTTTACAATGAATCACACCTGTAATCACAGCAATGCAGATGCTGAGGCAGATGGATTACATATCTGAGGACAATCTGGGCTGCACAGGGAGTTTAACGAAGGTGTAGGACGTGGTGAGACCCTCTACGAGGTGCAGGGGCTTAAGTGAAATATCTTTGGAAAAAGTAGAGAATCTATGTGTTCTTTGTTGACTGTTGATGGCTGTAGGGACCTAACGTGTTTCAGCAAACTTTGTGGATGTGCCTAGCCATTGGTACACTTTTTTGAAGCACTTACTTAATGTTGCAAAGTAGGTGTGAGGCATATTTAAAGGAAAACTTATTCAAGGGGCAGTGTCACAAAATGTCATAATTTTCACACCTATAAAATGCCATACACTCCATATTACTATCCAATTTAATGTGGAAATATTTCTGTTTCTTAAGATGGAAAATCAGGTCAAAAGTCATTGTTGTACATAACACAAAACTTTCAAATTGTGCTGAGGGGAGTAGAATGAAGTTCTCCAACAATGAAAAACTTGTTGACAGCATATCCACTGAACACAGTTTTGGACAATAGGATGCAGGTTAGGCCTGGCTGGATCTATTCATTCACCTGTCAGCAGTTGGCATGCACACCTGCACTGCAGAAGAGCAACAGGAAGTTTCTCTGTTTTGCAGAGAGAATATGCAAAGAGAATTCTTTTTCATGCTTCTTACTATATATATCAAGATACTTTTTTGTAGAGTGCTATTGTTATAAAAAGAAACCAATTTCAAGGTAAAGGAGCAGTCCGGATACTGTTTTCCTCACACCACAGTCAAATATTCAGAAGAAATTCTATGTAGCCATAAAGCATTGTAATAGATGATGTTAACGCATGCCGAACAGTATGCTTCTGGCAGGTATCACGCAGTTTCTTTCAGAGTCCAGCCAGGAGGTGTAGTGTCGGTGTGAGTGATCCTCATGCACTGTTTGGGTAGAGAAACTTGCTGTCAAAAGCCATTTAATCTTATACCCTTATCTTTAAGATGTAGAGGTTATTTCATTGTGATTAATATTATTCCTTCCCTTTAGTTACCTATTAGAATTTTTTATTCTTCGGGTGCCCTTTTTGTAAGCAGTTACCTTTTCAGAGTTAAAAATGGTCTTATTTATTTGATTGTTCACTGATTCACTTGTAAAGTGATCAGAGTATCATGCAAGACTAACATGTGTACATTACTTGCTTTATGAAATTTCTAGAATCCCATTGCACATTTCTTGGATCAAATAACCTTCACTTGGAATCTTTTAACCTATCTAATTATGCAAGTTGTTTTCTTTTGAATTCATTTATTCTATCTAATTTGTTTAGCTTCAAAATTATATTTGTGTATTTTAATCAACTCACAGAATATGCTCTACTTTTTACTGGGTACATATGATTTTTCTGTGTACTAGCTTTCTAATTTCTGAACTAGATAATGTCCAGGAGCGCTTCCCTTTTAGTTTGTGCTCTCCACCATTTCCAGGTTTAGGTGATGCATCTCCACAAAACATGCTATGCTTGTATTTGCTTTTTCAGAAAACCCCCTTATTTAGATTGAGAATATATGAAAACTTATTTAGTGTTACTAAACTGTTAATTGTTTCTGCCTCTTCATGTCTTAATTTTAAAAAGATGTTTGGAGTTTATTTGCACATATAAAGCTCTAATTACATTTAGAGAAAAAAATACAAATTTTACTGGGGAAATGGAACCCTAGAGTATAAATATTCTCTGAACATTATTTCAAGTGCTTTAGCTAAAGCTATCTAGAGGTAGAGTCAAAGCAAAAAAAAGTGGAAGTATGGAACTCTGGCTGACAATTTTGATTCTGTATCTTAAACACAAATCTTATTCTATTAATATTATGATTGACAATAGCTTTTAGTGTATTCAGTCACATAGCTACATTTTATTTATTCAATCAACAAATGTTTATTCATTACCTAATATTCACCATGCACTTTTCTTTCACTGTAATTCAGCAGTGAATTATAACAAAGAAAACGTCTGCCCCATGAAAATTCATTCTAGACATGGAGAAGAAAAGAAAAGAAAAGAAAAAAAACAAAAAACAAATACAGAATGTGTAGACTCTCTAAGATCGTGAAATACACCAGGAAGAAAAATCAATCTGAAACGGAAGGACAGCAATAGAGACAGGGATCTGGTTTTACACAGAGCATTGAAGAAAGGCTTCATCATGGCCTGGGATGGCTTGGAGGGTTTGGCTGAGCAAGACACATGTAGTCTAAGGGAAAGAATGGTGTAAGCAACAGGAAGAACGGGTCTGAGATCCCTGAGGTGGGCACTTCGTGTTTATTGCAAGAGCAACACAAACCCTTGGTTAAGTGGATGTCAGTGGGCAAGAGGCTCAACACTAGGATCTGAGGTCTGGAGTGTAACAAAGGGTCTGATTACAGAAGCCACTCTTAGGATTTGGACTATGTGTGCAGGTGTCCTGAGATTCCATCTCAGGCTGCAGCATGGACCAGCTACCTTATGCAACAACCTTTGTCTCCACATATTTTCTCAGAGTTTTTGTTGATTAGGTAGATGTGTAATAACTTTACTCTTTTCAACACTGAATAATTGATTTTCTTAGAGAGGATGAAGAGCCTTGACTAGTTCAACATCTTGTCAGAGCCTTAAATTATAAAACTCTTTTGAAATACAATTTGAGAAGTAAATATCTCAGACTGGAAAGAGATATTAATGTATCTACTCCATTTTATTTCAATACATAGGTTATAGTGTTTGGAACCGCTGTAAGCATTACCAAACCATCAAAGGAAGCACGTGACACTTCAGTATTTTAATTAGAAGGAAAAGATTCCTTGTATTAATTTGTGCCCTCTTATAAAATTTTACAGTTCATACTGGCAGACTCACACGCACTTAATGAAGGTACTGGATTTTTACCCAGAACAAAATTAAAAGTAGCACTTCTAGTTCTTCAGAATGTAAACTTTTGATAAAAGCTTGATGATTACCTCATTGATGGGCTACTTGAGAATGGGAGGGAATCTGTAATTCCTTTCGAAGTGTAAAGGGATCTTTGCCAGGGGAGTCTTTTCAGGGTGGGAGGCTGCACCACAGGAGATATGGCTGATAACAGGTGAAAGAATTGTGGTGAGAGTGAAAAGTCATGACTCTGATGAGCAGAGACCAATCTTAGAGAAGATCTTAATGAATGCTAAGTCCATCTGTAGACGATGATCACTCTCCAGGGCTGTTAGATCTTTAACTTCTCTTTTAATAGCTCTCTCTTTGAAACCTGAGTGTACAATAACTGGATAAAAAGCTTTAAGAAACATCAATACGATTAAAGGAATTAAAAATCAGAATTCAGACTGAGAGAAACAGTCTGTGGTTCATTATATCTCCTTTTGTAAAGCACATAGGCCAAAACACAGGTGCAAGGCCTCGAGTGTGTCCTTTGATACCAGTGTTTCTGCAGATGTTAGCATGCATTAGAATTATCCAGAGTACGTGATGGAAACAGACTGTAAGCCCCCACTCCAGACCATAGGTGATGCTGATGTGCTTGCTATTCCAGGTTAATTTTTGAAAAACACTATTCTAAACCAAATATTTTTAAATTTTAAGACTCACCCTATATGTTTTTTAAATGAGCACTTTACTTAGGTACATATAGCCTTAGAAGATTATCAAAATTTTTCACACAGGAATCCAGGATATGTTTATCTACCTTTTTTTTTTTTTTTTTGTGGTACCAGGGATCGAACTCAGGACCTTGCGCTTGCAGGAATCCAGGATATGTACAAATACAGTACTAGATTCATCATCCCTTAAGAGACATGAGAATCTGGTAGGAGAAAGGGCAGGACTGTGCATAGGGTGGTTCGACTCTTAACCCTCTGGGATGGAACTCGCACCCCCCACTTCTGTTCACAGTCATTTAGGCAAATGTAATTACAAAGAAAGCTGTAGAACATTTTCAGTGTAATTCTAGCTCCTTGTACCCAAGATTATGACTCAGTACATCTACAGAGGAACACTTCACTTTTTAAAACTTCATCACTAGTTGCATTATATAACTGTGTTTCAGAATTGTGGTTCTACCACTAGTGTCCAACAAATACTGAGTAGCTATTGTAGAAAACTCACTATGCTGGATACTGGGGGCTGTTCATCTTGATGAAAAATCAAATAATTGTTCTGTCTTATTGAAGATTGTAGCCAAATGAGGGAGAAACAAACATAGCCATTTAAGTTAGGCTCATTCTTTTAATAAGTGTTGAACTCGTCTCTACTTCCTCAGATCTTATTTGCTTTTTAACACACTTAAGTGCAGTTTCATTCAAACTGATTTTATTATAATAATTGACAATTTCCATATTACCAGACACAGGGCATGGACCCTTATCTGTCATCATACTGAGGCAGGAGATCAGGGCACAGCAAAGTAGCTGGACAGGTGCACATGGCCTGTCAATCACAGAGACCTGTTGGTCCTGGAGATTTAGAACATATGCACAGAGCAACTTCCCAGCCCTGCCCCATACCAATCAGAGAATGCTGTCCTGAGTTTTGGGACAAGATCAGGCTGATTTTCATAGGATGGCCTAGACCTGAGTTCAAAATGGGAGCATAAATGTGGTGCCATTAAGCTCAAGGTCTTTGTCAGTCTTTGCACCTGCTCGCCCAGCAGTGTGCAGGATGTACTTCTTTCCTTACCCTAAGTGAGCCACACTTGCTCTGCAGACCATTTCTTTTTCTTTCTGTTCCCATTAATACACTTAATAAATTAATACCTCTAGTTCTTTCACTTGTCCAATTCTTTGCGCAAGACAAGAGCCTGGATGAAACCCCTTGGGATCCTAGCGCCCATTAACAATATGACTCATTTTTAGGGAGCATTTCGTGGAAGGGATTATTCTTAGTTTGCTCTGACCAAAATACCCAACAGCAATTTCTGGATTCACTTCCTGCTGCTGTTGTTTATCAGTACTTTAGCAAAATAGAACCTATGTCTACTCAGTGATCAGAGAGCTGGAAATCTCTATGCTACTAAGGAGAAGACGTGATGGATTGGTCCTTGGGTTTCTGGAAAGACTGTGTGGGGCGTGAGATACTGGATTTCAAGACACATAGAATAACCATAGGTGATGTTGGGAGATGATTAATGACTGTGAATTTAGGAAACATGAAGAATATTAGGACTAAGAAAGTAACTAGCATGATGGATCAGTCATTAAGATGTATCCAGAACTGTATCACCCAAGGTGATGACAGGGCTTGGAGCAGACACTGTGCATCAGGCTGTGAGTTATTAAATAAACTTAGTTGACTGTTCAGGATAGATTTGGAGACAGTGTAGAGATGATTAGCCAGTAAGATTCCCAAATGGCAAGGGTTTGAGAAGAGAGATTATTTTATTTTCTAAATGTAGAAGTAATGGTTTCCAATTGTTTTCAGGAGCTAAGCAATGTTAACGCCCCCTTTCTGATTGTAGCAGCAGTGCCTGGTGTGGAAAAACAAATTTACAGTTGAAAGCCCTCCAAGGAGAACAAGATCTGGCCAGAGCTGGGATTTATTTCAGGACAGAAGCCCTCTTTGAATAAAAGAGTTGAAAACATTAGTAGAACGTGATTAGCTTTGTGCATGGAGTGGCAAGCGAGAGACATTATGTAAAGACATTAGTCAGAGAGAGAAAAAAAAGAAAGAAACATAGAGCAAATGGAGAGAAATGTGTGTCCCAAGACACACATTCTTGGCAGTAACCAGAGATGATATAAGTGAAGGTCATGAGAGGAACACCTATCCTGAAAGTTTCCCTGAGAATCTCCCAGAGCATCTTACATATTGTCTTTCCAAACTACAAACAATGTCTTGGGATGGATTCCTGAAACACTTGAGATTCAGTTTCTTAAATTTATTTAAAATGATAGAAACAGATACAATTCATAGGTTTGGTTGCCTGAAATTTTGAAGAATTAATTAATAAAGCACAAGGTATAAGAGAATTGCTTTAAATGTAAGGTAGCACGTCCTTCAGAGGTATATGGATATGTGAAATTTTGCAGTAGCTGATTTACGGGTATATGTTCCATATATTTTTTCACCTCTGGATCTAGAAGCACTTTTAACTTACTTTATTAGTGAACTATAAATGAATTTTAAAGATATTGCAAAATATATAGCAAATCATCACAACAAATATCCATCTAGGCAATAACAAACCATGATTCTAAGACCAATAAATATTGTGTCAATTCATTTAATACCTTCAGCTAAAGGAAAGACAGTTTATTGTCTTTTTTAGCTGGATAAATATTCATTTTAAGTTGGAATCTGGTTGCATGTGTGTAATAGCAGAATCTCTAGGAATTGGCTTATGTTTTCTTCATACATTTTCAACTGGAGGTATTCATAGATGACAAATTATTTGCAGTTTGAAAAACTGAAATATTTGTCATGATGCTGTGGTAACTCTCTTTATAAAAATGACCAGAAAGAAACATTCTTACTGTTCATATGTTACTTTTTTACACAGTTTTTTCAACAGATTTATAAAAGGTCACAATGCTTTCTCTGTTAGTATTTGTAATATGGCCCACATGTCATAGAAGGTTTTTAAAATAATATTATGTGTTTGCAGTGCATAATGAAGAAAGTCCTCGTGGTGATTGCTATATAACATACATAATACATTTCAATAAGTTATTAGCTCTTGGGGCTGGGGATATAGCTCAGTGGAATAAGCACCCGCCTAGCAAGCGCAGGGTCCTGAGTTCAATCCCCAGTACTGCCAAAAAAAAAAAAAAAAAAAGTTATTAGCTCTTTCCAAATATTGCTATTTTTCTATTTCTTTAAGAGGATGAATTGTGCATCATTTTGTCAAGATGTTTAAGAAGATGAATTAAGATGCTTTTTGAAATCTCTCTCATTCCAAAAGCACATTATTCTGTTTGAGGCATAGAGTAATCTTTTAATGTAGAAGCACATAGGATTAATCTTATAGTTTTTTTTAGAAATTCAGTATGTTATTAAAGTCTATCTCATATACTTTCTAGGTGTATGATCAATTAATTCATCTAACTTAAAAAAAAATTCCTCCTATATAAAGAGGATGAAGAGGAGTACTGCTCAGGAATTAAAAAGTTTAAACATACCATCACTCTTTTTAAAAGAAGAAAACACAGTGACACAGGCCCAGGATATATAGCTTAATGGTCCAAGTACTTCCCTGGCAAGTGCAAGGTCCTGAGTTTGATTCCCAATACTCTCCTGTAGTTAATTGACAACTAGCGGTCACCTTGTAACCCCCAACTGAACTGAGTAAGCATGGTACTGGGTGTGGGAGGCCCACCTGAGGATTGTTGCCAGCAGCCTAAGAGGCAGAACTGGAGAAGGAGGCAGGCTGGAGGGAGCAGAGAAAGGCTGTTGGGAGCTGGTAGAAGCTGTATGTAGCTATTGGTTCTTTTGGAGGAGCTCATCATGCTGGCTTTCCTGATGAACTTTGCAGTTTTCATCCTTCAAGGAGCGTGGGACCTTGTTAGCACTGAGAATAGCTTCAGTTCACTTTCAGGAGTTTGTTCCTCACTCCTCACTTTGAGCATCACCTCTTGGCTCTTCAGGGGAAGATGGTGCACTATCAGTCTCCTGGTAAAGCTTGCTATGTTGTTTGCTGATGGAAACCAGCTGTCTTCACCACTGGAGGAGCTCGGAACCTCACTGTTGCTGAGCATGGCTGTGGTGCCTTTTGTGAGAGCTCTGGTTCTTACTTTTTGCATTTCTTCCTGGCTCCAGTGCAGATCTCTCAGCCTGCTAGCATAGGTCCTTCATCCTATTGGCACAAACTTGTAGCTTCCACCTCTGACCTTCAGGACTTCCCAGAGCAGATCCATGAAACAGGCCTGCATGAGATATTGTTATAGGCTCTAGGTCTCCAGTTGGATTTGTGGGAGGCATTGTTATGGGCTCCAGGTCTTTAGCTGGACTCATGCAAGATATTTCTGTGGGATTCAGATCCTCAGCTAGATTCCTTGGTCTTAGAGTTTGGATAGATTTCCTGCACTCTCTTGTATATCATTCTTTGCGTGACTATTATAAATAATCTTATAAAATGTGTGTTCTGTATTACATTGTGGTTCTCTTTTGCATAATAAACCCCAAACCAACACACCACCCAAAACACACACACACACACACACACACACACACACACACACAAATGACAGGCATAAACATGTCTTGCCGTTTTTATAAAATTGTCTACTAAAACTTTCCCAAAGATATTCTGAAATTCACTTTCCTTAAGTATTTTTTGTACATATGAAGCCTGTAAATATAATGCAGATAAATAAACATCAAATAAATTAGGTCCAAGTTACAATCATCTGACGCTAATAAACATACAAAATTTCCATCTTCCTAAGGAAACTCATAACTTACACTTGATCTTAGCCAAAAGGCCAAGAAGCAATCATAACTTATTTACACTTGTAGACAACAATTCCAAAGGTACTCTTCTGTCACTATTAATGAATTATTTGAAGGGGAACTCCTTAGCAATACAGTAAGCTGCTTGCTAACACAGTTCTTCATTCAGTGTACGGAGAAGTCAGCAAAAATTAGGACAGGCTTGGAGAACATTCAGTAGCTAGATAGGGAACCTTCATTTTGACTGTTAAAAGTGCTCATGAAATAAAGAAGAAAATTACAAGTAGCTTCAAAGTTAATGAAATCATAAAGATTGAGATTTATATCAGAACAGTGCCTTTTTCCTACCTGAAATATTCCACACTGCATTCACCTTCTTTAGAAATGAAACCATATTTTACAGAACTTTTGAAGTGCTTATTTTCAAGTAACTCATCGAATTAAGTTCATTCAGGTAGGTAAAATGATTTTTTAACTAAAGTAAATTGGAGTCTTAAGCATAAAATCAGAGATGTAGAAGACAGTCTGAGTTACATTATTTGGGTGCACAGTTCTGCTCCTCAGAGAGCGTTCCTGCCACTTTTTATACAGATATTTTTTTGACATGTGATTTTACTTTGAGTGATATATACCAGTTCTCACACTCTCTTCTGGAAGTTTAAGGTGGTATTAAAAAGATACAGTGAATAGTTACAGGAGGAAAAATGTTAAATCTGTTCTAGTTCTAAAAATATCTGCCACTCTGCTGGATGAACGTACATACTTTAATAAGTAGCCACTTTATTTCTTATTTTACTTGCATCATATCAATTTGGGAAGACTGAGTTGCCTCGCAGGTTTTAAAGTGTTTCTCAGACCTGTTCTTTTTTTTTTTTTATTCTTTTCATTGCAGTTACATTTGTATTAATGAGATGGGTCTTCAATTACAGATATGATTTAGGGAAAAGAATACAGGAGGCAAATGTAGATTTGTTCACAGATTCAGTAGGAATTTTATAAAAAAAAGAAGGCGAAGAATTGAACATTGCTATCATAGAAAAATGTAAGCTACTTCACTTTCAACATCGGTACTCGAAAATAACAAATGAGTCTCATTAGAAGAACCAGTTTTGAAATGTTTAGTCAGAAATGAATACAAAATGCTTAAGTAATTTACAGAGGATCCCTGCTCCCACCTGAAATGACATCTTTAAAGATGAGCCTCCTGTTATGCTCCGTGTGGAGACCCCACCGGTGTTTCTTAAGTAGCCTTTTCTCCACAGGCTTTAGGAAATGTACCGCAAGGTCAGATCTTGTCAGTGACAGAATTAGCAGTTCAGCTGTGGCTACCTTTCCAGAGTGAGGATGCAGGATTCCAAATAAAAGATGAATTCAAATGATCCTGAAAAAGAGGCTGAGGAAGAGGTCTGAAAATTCCTCTTTTAATGTGGCTTTGTTCATACTTGAAGGGATTTCCCCATTGAAACCTAAATTCCCTCCCTTGAAATCGCTGAAGATAGTTACTGAATTTCTCTTCTTCCACTATGGTTCACTCTTCTAATTTTAAGACACTTTATTTTCATGTAATATGGAAAAGTGGTCACTCAAATGTACCTGCTAAGCTTAAAAATGTTTGTTCCTGACATGAGTTAATATAAATGAGTTAACATACTTCCCAGTATTTATATAGAGGTGTGTTTAGATACCAATGTGGCATTTTCTCCTCCCAATGAGATCTCTCTGCTCTATGTCAGAATTAATTCCCTGGATGATCTTGCCAAAGGCATTATCTCTTTGGACTTATCATCTATTAGTAAAGCAAAAATTACGTTTCCTCATAAATTGGATAATTATGGTGAGTGAAGTGGGAATTAATATTATAGTGTACTTTAAACACTTAGACCAAAGTGCAAAGTTAGCAGTAGACCAGTTCTTTTCTATACCTGGTCACAATTTTAATATTTCAAGACCTGAGTAGCTTATTAAAGGCCTTAGTTATAAAAAGCTGCTGATGATGGAATTGTCTCTCTGTTAGATAGTTAGTCACTAAAGTGCAAAAATATAAATTCCTTAAAAGTTGGTTAATCAGAGATTTTTACCTCAATTCTAGATTTAAGAATGTATTGTAGTGTATAAGTTTTGGAAACTGACTTCACTTTTTAAAAAGTAACTGCAAAAATTCTCATTTAATTTACAGTTTAAACATTTGTATCTATTTAGTTCTTCTTATATGTTAGGTAATTCAAAACATTTCAACATAATGTTTGAGAATAAAAGCAAATATATTGGCTAAGTTACAGATTTCTTTTAAAATATAGTGTAATTTAAATAATTTCATTACCTGTTTTTATCTACCAAAACTAAAACAAAAAGTTATGCAAACTGTAGTTAATAAAATTTTATCAAACAAAAAGTGAAATTAAAACTTATTTTAGAATTTTACTGTAACAATACAATGGCTATGAAAATAAAATGTGAATATAATTTGGAAAGTTGGAAATTGGTTTTTATTCATATAGCTTCGTATTAGAGTTTTTAGAAAGTTTACTGAGTATTTGAAAGCTATAAATACTATAGCTGTTCTTAGCTTAGGCTCTTGGAAGGTTACTGTATCTCAATTTCAATTCTGCCAAAGGGTTGTCACCAAGACTAAGTGACATAAATTCTATGCACCAGTTATTAAACTACTTGCTACTAACAGACCTTGATCACTATAGTTGTTTTTATTTCATTTGTGATAAACTGCAGAAAAACATAATGGAACATACTTTTTGTTTACTTTTTGAGACACAGTCCCACTATGTAGTACAGGACGGGCCTGAACTGACTTATGTAGCTCAGGCTGACCTGGAACTTGCAACGATCCTTCTGCCTTAGCATCCTGAGTACTGGGATTACAACAGTACCCCACCACACCTGGCTGGAACTAGCTCTTTAATTCAGAATATTTGCTAATTGTCATGAGTTATCTCTGAATTTAAAGTACCTCTCTACTATTTGTATCTAGCATTTCCTTACCTACAATTCGTTGTTTTGCTTTATGTCTGTACTCAGAGTTTTCATTTTGGGCTAGGTAAAGTGAACTGACAAAAATGTGCTTCTCGACTATCTTGGTAACTTTTTTTTTGTTGCTGAGACAAAATATCCAACACCCAAATTAAAGGAAGGAAAAGTTTATTTAGCTTATAGTTTGTGGAGGTTTTAGTCTTTATTTGGCTGGTTCTGAGGCAGAATGGCACATGGCAGAGGGCAAACTGTTTACAGCAGCACAGCACAGCAAAAACCGCAAGCAAAAGGGAGGAATGGCCGCAAGCAGCCTCCTTTTCTCTCCTACATTGTAAACAGCCTACCCCCACCCAGGGGCGTGTACCTCTCATATAACCTCCATGCCCTCCTCTTCCACAGGCTCAGGATGTTTACAAAGTAAGCACCCTGGCTTCCTCCTGAATCATACAGTTAACCTTTAAAGCTTCCCAAATAAACATAAACAACAGCCCACAAGGGTAAGGGCATATCCTGTTTACCCCAAGATTTTCAACTGCAGTTACTTAGTTAAACCTCTAGACTCCCCAAGTTGACACAATGTATCAACCATAACATTGACTAAAGGAAAAAGAAAACTCTATGCATGCCTCCAACAGCATAAGAATGGGACATACTAGGCAAATTCCTGTTGAGTTACAAGAGACCTCTGAAGACATTTAGAGGATAGCTCAGCATAGTTAATCCTCCATGGGGATAAAATTGTATACCTATGTACATATGCATAAGAACTATGTTTATTGCATATAAAGAAGAATTATACATACTGACCTCACTTCTGTTGTAATGTTATTACACTGAAATACTAGGTCCTAAATGTTTAGGGCCCTAAATGGTGTATGAAAATGCTAATCTTACTTTGTCAACAATACAGCTGATTTTTTTCCACTGTCCAGCTGTATTAAACATATACTTTCTTTGATTTGAACTGAAAATAATAACAATACAAGGGTACGAAATAATGAGGGATTTAAGTGTTATAATGTGTCACATATGTGATTATTTCCCCTCCTTTTCAAATGCATATATGTGTACTGATAGTAGTGAAAATGCCATATGTAGATGAAAACTTCTATAAATCTCTCATTTGGGATATTTGCACCTGGTTCAATCAGTGTGTAGACACAGTAAATATTTATCCGCAATTAAAAATCTACTGCTGAATACTGACATCTAAGTTACTTAGTAAGGACATTTGATGATTTAACAATTCTGAGTAGCTCTGCAGAATTGTAAATCCTACCCTTACCAATACATTGCACTTTTTTCTTTCTTTCTTTAACCTCCTCCAAGGAAACTGTTTGCATTTCTAAGGAAGAGGAAAACAATTTTATGCAAGAATAATTTTGTATGTAGGTATTTTGTATGATTCATCAATTTCAGCTTCTTCAAGGCTTATAATTAATGAATTTGATGTAATAATCACCAGTGTAGTTATTAAATATAAATGCACATACATTCACACATACATGGCATGGTTTATATACTCTCTGCTAATAAAATGATTCAACTGAATAAGAAGCATAATATAGAAGTTGCTTCAAAGTTGAAACCAGAAAACCTAATCCACTCAGGCCCTTCTAACTTTGGGCTGTGTAATTTGCGACTTACCACTTAAAATCTTATCACTACAATTTCTGGAAGAAAGGTATTGTGCACCACTTCCAAGAGGCTTCTAAGTGGTGAGGTTGTGAAAACCACATGATTGCTGTTTTCAGTTTTTGTCAAGACGTCATAGTTTTCTTGCGGTCTGATTCAACATGTGATTGTTCTTGAAGGCACAAGGTGCTGGGCTTTGCAGGATTTCTGTGCATTGAGGAAAGTCTGATGATGTGAACGCATGTGTGGACGCAGAAAGATGTGGACAGAAAGAAACAGAATAACAGAGGCCAGACTGTGAGATACGCGCTTCAAAGAACATTGACTGCACCATGAAGCGAATGTGGTACTTTTAAATTAGAGTATGTTTCCTAGTAATATGAACTTCCATAAAACATGTATCTGGTTAGGGAGAAGTAAATGAATTAAGAGTTGAATATTTTGACTGAGAAAAGTTAGCCTTTTTATTTTATTTATTTATTTATTTATTTAGCGGTACTAGGGATTGAACTCAGGACCTTGTAGCTTGCCAGGCAAGCACTTATTCCACTGAGCTATATCCCCAGCCCAAAAGTTAGCTTTTTTAAAAACAATTTTATTTTTAACTAAGAAATCTATCCAAACCTGTTTGGGCAATGGTTTCCTATGTGTCTTTCTACATAATATGGCTTTAAAAATAAACTGATTTTATAAGGGTGATGTAGGCTTGTTGAAACATGCTTGCTTACATTTTTTAGCAAAATTTACTCAAAACATTTGGTACTTTAACTCTATATAAATAGGTAGATATAGGTAAATGTTTCAATAATTATGCTATTTATGTAGAAAATGTCTTGAAAATTCTCAATATTTTTAAGGGAAACTCTGAGCAACATGAGAACTCCTTTCACCTCTGCCTTTCCAGCTAAACATTGTTTCCCCCACTTGCCTATTATAAAACAAAAGGTATTTAAATATTCAAACTAAAAATACACTGCATGATTAATACCTTGCTGAATACCATGGTCCTGCTAGGTAGTGCCTCTGTGAGAATTACATGCAAATATAAATGTATTTCTAAGTTTGATTATAACTTACATTTATTCTCACATGTGGATTTAAGTATTCTACTGTATGGGATTATGTCTAAGTTAATGTAAGCAAAGTTTAATCATTTAATGTTTTTTGAGTGTCTGTAATAATCAGGTTCTCTGATAGACACTCTAGAGATGAAAATAATTTCTGTGGGCCAGGAAAAGATATTCTGCTACCAAGACAAGACTGGCATTTACAGTGGTGGCCCCAACATAAGTTCTGCACTTATGTGGAAAAGTTTAGAATGTTTTGAGTAGTTATTTGGTTAAGTGAAGTGATTTTATAAATCTTTTATTTAGTAGGAATATTTGCATATTGCAATGAAATGAAATGATTGTGTATTCTAAAGTAATATCAGATTTGAAATACAAAAACTGCCAAGACCGAGAGACAGAGAGACAGAGACAGAGACAGACAGAGACGGAGAGACAGGAAATATATCACTTGAGGTTATGGAAGAAATTTGGTTTGGATTTAAGGTAAGAAATAATTGAGCAAGTAAATGTATGGATTATGGCAATCTTTAAATATTTTTGTACAACATACATCTGTTTCAGAAATACTGAAGTACTATTGTTTGTGAATAGCCTATGAATTTTATACTTTGACTTATACAATAATTTATCAATTCCCATAATTATAGTAAGGTTAGTACTTTTACACATGATACTTTGCTGCAATTTAAAATGAAGCTATCAACATGGTTTTATGACTGGTATATACTGTGAATATTTTCATAAGTATTTTGTAGACCTGCGTCTAAGTTTAGCATTTGTTCATATATTCATTTGCCTGTTCATTTACATGTAGATTATTTTCTGCAGAATTGTATATAATACAAATTCATACATCAGTGTCCTTTCTAAGACAAGCAAACATAATGTCTTGAACTTAAAAACCTATCTACACATCTCACCTCTATGTCACCATCATTGTTATGAAAATTAGGTAGAGCCTTTCTCTTCCCATGAAGGGAATCCAAATATAAATAAAGAGCACAGTAAAAGATAAGTGGTAGGCAGTAGGGAGAGGGCTCTTTCTCAAACAGTAAGGGGATCAAGAGATGGAGAGGAAGGGAAAAGAGAGGAGGGGAAGGGATTGAAACAGGAATTACAAAGTGTTGTGTCCGTTTACCCACTCTCCAAAGAACATAAATAATGTCATGCCCTGCAAACATGTCCTGATAGAGCTTAATAAACATGAAAGAAACAGCATAGGACCATCTATTGATGGAGATGACTAAGTAGAAGACGGCAGAACAGGAGTGTTTAGGGAATAGTTAGGACCTCCTTATTGCTTGATCATTCTTTCCCATTTGACCAAGCATACATAGTGTGTGTGTCTGTCTGTGAGTGAGCAAGGAAGTGAAGAGAAGACCAGGGGCTGTGCAATGAAAGTGGTTGTAAATGTATGCCTGGGAGGAGCTGGGCTCTGTGTCATCCTGGGTTACACTGCTAGGAATGTTGCATCTGTGTCACTGCATTGTTGCAGAAGTAAATCTAGGATATTTATTATTGACTTATTTTGCTAATGTGTGTTATTAGCAAGGTAGAGGAGATGATTTTATTGCTACTATTCCAAGTGGATGGAACTTAGGAACTTGTTTTTGTGAGGTTGCTTTTGTCACCACTTTGTGATACCAGTGTTCAAACCCAGGAGTGCTCTTTCACTGAGCTATATCCCCAGAACTTCTTATGATTTTATATTAAGACTCGGTCTTACTATATCACTCAGGTGGAACTGGAAGTGCCAATGTCCCTATGTCTTCATGTGAAACTCAGCAGAGGTTTTTAGAACGCTGGTTTCACAAAAAATGCTACATACTCTTTTTTGGTCCTAAGTCAAATTTAAGATGACATTTTGCAACTGAAAAAGAAGTAAATAAATAACTGGGATTTGAAATGTTGGCTAAGATATCCTGCTCGCTGGTTACGCTTTTGCAGCAAGATCAACTATTTTTTCTGTGTAGTTCTTTATTGTCTGCAGAAAGATGAGCTGTTTCTTTTGTACATTTCTTTTCAGTATATCTTAATGTGGCATTGAATCGATGAATTTGCTATCATTTCTGCAGGTTTTTGCCATTTATTAGGCCACATTTAATAGTTAAGGCAATGTTAAGTGTTCTGTCAGGAAATGGCAACATGATTCCATTCAAAACATATTGTCAGTACTTGGCAGAAGTCAACATCATCTGCTAGAACACAAAGTTGGTCACAGATGTTTTCTAAAGGGCTAATTTAGAATTTCTGACAGGCTAAAACATCTCTGTATAAAACACACATCAGTTCTTAGATTATCTGGTTCAAAATGAATTGGTTACTTCAGCTCTAGCTATGGGAACTATGTATCATATGCTAAAAAATTGTGTGTATCTGAATCTCATAGTATCAGATTTCAAAGTAATGATTAATCTACATCTAAATATGTGTCATCATGGACTAAAAACAGTCTTCATGAAAATGCCTTCAATCAGCAAGAGAAATGTGGTATTTATTATCTAAATATTTTTACAAAACATGAATCTCAAAAGTTTAGCTCTATTGCAGCAATGATAGGTAAAGTAAAATTAATGTCTTCGTGTTTTCATATGTATATATATGTGGAAATGATTCTTATGGTGAAACATTACATTTTACTTGCCATACTTATGTGTGCATGTGTATATAAGCATCTAAAATGTCTACAATTTTCAGTGTACAGTACAGGGTACAATAGAGACAGGAAAGGAACAAAAAGAAGAGAAAGTAAGATGATAAAAGAAGTATGATTCTTACATACTATGTGGACTGGATCACAAGTTTTTCCTGATGTTAACTGCTCTTACTCAGGAAAGAATTCCCCTATGTATGAATCCCTCACTATCCCATGGTATAGACATGCACTGCAATAGCCAAGCTTTTTTGTACCTTTGACATTGTCTTTGCTGTGCTCTCCCTGCAGTAACACATTGGTGTACTATTTGTCAGTTGTGTTTAGAAGAAGTGACTGTATTCCTACGCAGCTATCACAGTGCCCCAGCATAATATGTTTCAGCAATAAATAAAGTGCATGCTTTAAGTGGAAGTATACAGTTTTCAGATATATAAGTGTCTTTGGCATATTTCCAGAGGACATGACAGAATATTTATGGTATTGTTTAATGGCAACACTCACTTCTTTCTAGGAGCAATTTTTGATGAATCTGCCAAAAAAGATGATGAGGTGTTCCGCACAGCAGTTGGAGACCTCAACCAGAATGAGGAAATCTTGCAGACTGAGAAAATCACGTTTTCAGTGACATTTGTTGATGGCAACAACCCTTTCCAAGCAGTTCAAGAAGGTAAGGTCCATCTGTAGTCTGCTGTTTTGTTTGTTTTTGTTGCTGTTGGTTGTTTAATTTAAATGGCAATGAAATTAAATTCCTGAAAATCCATGTAGTATGGAGATCTTATTTGTATCTTTGCTGCTAAGTGCGTGTTGCTTTCCATGGAGAATGCTGTTTTGCAAATGTTTTCCCAGCTGAGAGGGCAGAATGTGGAAAGTTGCTGGTTTAGTTGGAACATACTATTAAAATGGGCATAAATGTTTACCATGAAAACCTTTGCAATAGTTTTGTGACTTCGATGGAAATGAAACATTTCTTTAAAATGTAGTCTGCCATGAGAAGTTTTATGTGGGGGTTCTCTGGGAAAACTGCCACCTTGAGTGCTGTTACAACTTGCAGTGACATTTCAGGTGTTCTCATGATAAATGTATTGCTGCAAGGAAATCTTTCAACACTACACACAAATCAAAGATTTTCTACTGGGACCCTAATATACTGACCTAAGCTATAAATTTTTTGCCTTCTACAAATTTCCAAATATTTGAGTGGTCTTCTATGTTCTCTCTTACTCTACAGTGAATTAAAAGTTTTTATTGGTTCAAAGTAATGCAAATAGAAATGATCATTCTACTGGAATGATCATTCTCATGAATGAAGACTTTGAAAAAAATTCTTATTTCCAGGAATTCTACGTTTTATGCTAACAATCTAATAACATTATTTGCTCCTTCATTTGGAAAATACTCATTCACAGAACTACATTTTGCTGAATACAGTAATCTGAATAGTTTTGTTCATCCCCAATTTTATGCCGGAATCTCATTCCCCTTGTGGTGATATTGTAAAGAGGACCTTTAGAAGGTGGTTACATCCTGAAAGCTCTGCCTTCATGAGTGTGGTTATTGCTTTCATAAAAGAGGCCAGTGGGAGTGTTTTCTGAGATTAAAGGACACAGCGAGTAGGCACAGTCTGTGCTGCAGAAAGAACACTGTCACTAGGCAGTGACACTCCTGGACTCCTGATCTTGCACTTGCAGACTCGGAACTGTGAGCAATATGTTTTTGTTGTTTATTGTTCACCCCAATCACACGATCACCCTGTAGACAGTGTGTTACAGCATCACAGAGAGACTAAGGTGTTTATCTCTTGTAGATGGGTTTGTGATCATACAGTTAGAATACAAATACTTAATGGAAAAGTAATATAGTCCAATGAGGCATTTACTCCATTACTATTTTAAACAGAACTTAGCAGAAGAAAAGGCAGATAACACATATAGTAAATTTGAGCAAGAATCTTTTTAAAAAAAAAAAAACAGAGAAAAACAAAGAGGTAAGAAAGGTAAACCTAAGGGTCTGAAAAAAATGTATCCTTTTTGTGTATAATTATATCTGCTTGATATAATAGATAAAATTATTATAATGTGTTTGTAATTAATAGCATTGGCTACAGTTAACCTTTATTTAAGTGTATTTCTTTCAATCAGAAAGTGGATATAATGAATGGTAGTTAAAAGAAATTTTCTTTGCATTAATACAGTGAAGTGATGTATCTTTTTATAAAATTAACAGAATTGTTTTACGAAAAACCTATCCTTACAAAGACAGGGGTCATATAGTTTAGCATAATATGATGGGATTTTAACTTTTAATAAGTATGAATGCAAAAATCAAAATGAAATAAACATTATTAACATGCTATAATTAGAACTATCTTTAAAACTTGCACCTCAGCATAATGAAAATGTTGCTAAATTTTCTATGGAAGCATGTAGAAACTGGCTATATTTATGTTAGAAATAGATGAAGGGATCTGAAGAATAATAAGATTATATGTAGAAATAATGACCACTAAATATGAAAAATATATTCATTGGGAATCACAAAATAATCATTTTAATTAAATCTTTATAAGTCTGTCTTAATCTCTGGTTTTCATGACTAGAATGACAAAGACATGAGGACCCAAGTTTTAAACGATGATCTGAGTAACTACATGTCCATTTTAGCAGATCTTTAACTTCAAAGACAAGTTCATATACCAATGTTCTAAAAATTTACCTTGACTGAAAAATTAGTAGCAGATAAGCAGATGAGAACAAGACAAAAACAGAGGGGAGTTATAAAGTCAGAATAAACATGTCCTCCACATTTTTATAAGAGAGAATTAAAAGTAGAGAGAATTCTTGATAAATACTAGAATAATTTTTGTAACTTGTTCCTTTCTGTAACCATTGAACTGCCTGGTAAATTCTCTAGAAACATAGAAGTCTCTCAGCAGAACTACAGGGACTTGAGAGAAGTTCTGGCACTGAGAACAGATTGAGACAGGAAATAAGTTTCCCAGACAGAGGCCAACAGAGAAGAGCCTGACAGTTTGCCTGGCAGTTTGTGATCCTAGCAGGACGTTCTGCACTAGTTATTTTCCTGGTCTGCTCTTGTTATGAAGCTGAAATAACTTCTAGGAACTTTTGAGACGGTGTGGTTCTCTGTTTAATATCATGAAGGAATTCTGTTAATTTTAGATGTGAAAATAATTACTTCAAGAACTTTTTATAGCATATTGGATTAAAAGAGGGATATATTCAATTTAAAAGAGCACAAGAGTACAATCCAAAATCATTATTTTTTACATATTGTGAGGAACTTAAGAGCAAAATTTGTGTCATCAAATGTCAAGTTTTCATGGTCACCTTTTTAATGCAGCACTGTTAAAATCTGTAAATGACAGTTTCTAAAAATCACCTTTCCTTTAAATCCAAAATGAGACAACATATTCAATGATATAACTAATTTGGTACCTGTTAGCACTTCTATTGAACATATAGAAAATTCATGATCTTAAATTCGCCATCTCTCTCTATTTCAATTTTAGCTTCTAGTTTTGGGGGAAAGAATCATCAAGCACGTAGGTGTTTGCTAATGATAGTAAATGATGATACGATCAATCAGCAGATAGGTGCATGAAACTAAATAGCCTACAGTATCAGTTTTATTTTGTTAGAATGTCGTTCCACCAGCCATACATAAAGACTGAATTTTTTAGCAGTTTAATTTTTTTCTTTCTGTTGTCAACATTTAAGAAAGAGAGAGGAAGTGACCGAATGATAGCCTATTTAAACTGTAGACTAGTGGTGCCCAGTCTTTGAAACTAATTTCCTGGAAGGCATCTTTCCAAAGGTGTGGGAGTGGGTTGTGGATGGTGTGATCCAGAGGCACGCTCGGCCTAGTTCTTCTGATGCACCGTGCACCGTGGAGTTCATGTTTCTTTGAGAACTCAAAGCCTCTGCCTATCTGCTAAGAGGAGGAGCTCAGGAGAAACGTGGCAAGGTTCACTCAGAAGCTCACCATGGGCTGCACCCCCGCGGGGTCAAATCCTGCTCGAGACAGAACTGGTATTACTTGCATTGTCTTTTGTAGATGCAGTCACAGTATATTTTGGATAACAGTCATTCTTTTTAAGGTGACTTTCCGGAAAGAGATGTCTGTGTTGTAATACTGTGCTAGCACTCAGTCCTCTACAGACCACGGGCTGCTCTTGGCAGTTCCCATTACCTTTCAGCATTAATCTTAGACCATGGAAGTAAAGCAACAGTCGAAACAAAAAACTCTGTTTTCACAAAATTCACCTAGAAGTAGACCGCCTATTTTTCAGATAGTTATTTTTCCTTCTTTTGAATATATTTATGGATAAGCCATTATTCTTTTGTGTGCTGCCATATGCGGCATTAGCCAAGGGCAAAGGATTTTTCATACTTCAACTCAGGAGATTTCCTTGGTGATATTTTCTCTTTGGCAGAGTGTCCTGGTAACTGAGAGGCAGTATTCTTTCAGTAGAAGGGACATAAAAAGTCATCAGAGCGATTGAAAAAGACTAAACTATATGGATAAAACGCTGTATAGTATTTGAATATTTTCACTGTAGAGATGAACTAATTGAGACACAGACAGGTTAACTAATTCTCATAAATTATTTTGTGATCACTAGGCACCTGCACAGCAAGAAAAGAACTGATCTAAATTGTTCAGGCCACTGGTTCAATATATTTCTTTTTTCACCTAATATTCAACAATACTGCACATGCATATATTATTACATATGTGTGTATTTATATATTACCCATTTTTATTACACGTATATCATTATATACATATACACATTTTTGGGGTCAATATCATCTGTACTTGGACTTCAGAATGTACTCAAAGCAATCAAAAAAGTAGCAAAATGTCTCCTTTTTTACGTGTCTGATATGACTTGATAATGTTCATGCTGAGGATTAATAGGAAAATTCCAATATGAGTGATAAACTCTAATCATGTCTTGTTTTCATTTTTCAATGAAGAGGTAGGTTTATTTGTTTGCTTACTTTTATTGAATTAGTACATATTTGCACTGCATGCAGGGTACAGTCCCCTGGGGGGCAGGTACCGACTGCAGCTTCTGCCTTTTTTAAGTGCCCCTCCTCCTCCATCCTCCTCCCGCCTCGTCTAATTCTCCTATCTCAGCTTTCATTCTTCCTGTTGTTATTACTCGTAGCTCACGTCATTGTGTGGAATGTGTACATTTCCTGAGGTTATTGGGTTCCTGTGCATGGCTTATCTTTTCCCTCCTTGCTTCCCCTTCACCTGCTCCTCACACCTACCGTTGCTCCCTTGGACCCATTTCCTATTGCCAGAGATACGTCCCCGTGTCCCCTTCTATCTATCCTTCATTATTCTCTTTGCTTGTACTTTGCCTCTCTCAGATTAGAGATACATACAGTATTTAAGGTTTTGTTTCTTGATCAGTTCACTCAACATTGTATTTTTCAGGTGCATTCATGTTCCTATGAATATTTCAAATTTGTCATCCTTTTTAGCCAATGATATTTCCCTATATACAGATACCACATTTTCTTTATCCAGTTATCTGTTTATGGTGACAAAGGCTGCTTCAGCTATCATAAATTGAGCTCCTGTGCACATTGGTGTCCATGTTCCACTGTGGGGTGATGAGCTAAGCTCTTTTGGGGATGTACCTAGAAAGAGAATAGCTGGGTCATACGGGATTTCTAACTTCAGTTCTTTGAGAAACCTTCATACTGATTTCCACAATGGCTGTATCAGTTTAGATTCCCAGCAACAATTAGGGAGGGTAGAGGGTGCGACAGCAGCACTTGTTCTTCATTCCTTAACGGTGGCCATTCCTTCGAGAGGAAAATGGGTGCTAGTGTTCTTTTAATTTGCATTTCTCTAATAGCCAGAAATGTTGAACATTTCTTCATGTATTTGTTGACCATTTGCACTTTTTCCTCTGTGAAGTGTCTATTTCTCTTGCCCATTTCCTGATACATTATACACACACACACACACACACACACACACACACACACACATACAGTAGATATTACTACTCCTCTGTCTGAGGAGTAGCTGGCAATTTTTTCCCATCCTGTAGATTGTCCCTTCTTTAAACTGATTAACTCTTGTTGTACAGGAGCTTTTTACTCTGATATAATCTCATTTGTTGATTCTTGCTGTTATTTCTTAGCCAATTGAGGTTCTGTTTAGAGAAATCCTTTCCTACACTGTCTTCAAGTGTTTTACCTATTTTATCTTCCAGTAGGTTTAATGCTTCTGTTTTGATCCGTTTTCATTGTAATTTAGTAAATGGTGAGAGATGAAGGTCCTCTTTCAATCTTCTGCCCAGATAACCAGTTTTCCCACCAACACTTGTTGAATAGTCTGTCTCTCCTCCAACATGTCTTTGGCCCTCTTGTCAAAGATCAAGTAGCTGAAGGTGGCTGGGGGTGTTTCTGTATCCTCTGTTGTATTCCATTGATCCATGTATCTGTTTTTGTACCATTACCATCCCACTTGTATCACTGTTGGTTTGTAGTATAGCTTGAAGTCAGATATTACAAGGTTTCCTGCTTGCTCTTGTTGTCTAAAATTGCTCTTGCTATTCTGGGTCTCTTCTGGTACCATATGAATTCTGGAATAGTTTTCTACAATTTTGACAGTACCGATTCTTTGTATGCAGGAGCAGGGGACATCTTTCTGTTTTCTGATGTCTTCTTTAGTCTCTTTTGCAGAGTAATGTAGTGTCTTTTCTAGCAGTCTTTTCCTTTGTCAGGTTAATTCCTCAATATTTCATTGTTCTTGAAGCTACTGTGAATGCTATTGTTTTCATAATTTCCTTCCCACTTAGTTCATTACTACCTTCTGGATTTCAAAAGTATGTTATATGATTTTGCCTTTTTCACTTCTAAGTCCATTGGTTTGAGTCTTTTCTTTCTCTTGTTGAGTCTAGCTGGATGTTTATATATTCTGATTTTTCTTTGAGATAATTGTTGCTTGTATTTGTTGATTTTTATTGAATTTTTAGTCTCAATTTCTTTGATTTTTACCCTTATCTTTATTTCTTTACTTCAACTTCGTTTGGAGTTGGTTTGTTGTTGGTTGTTAACTAATTTAAGGTTGCTTCTCTGGTTATTTATTTGCACTTGCTCTGTTTTCCCAATGTGTACATTGTTACAATGAATTTTTCTCTTATGATTACTTTCATAGTGTCTCAGAGGTTTTGTTGAATTATATAGTCATTGTCATTGACTTCCAGAAAGTTTTAAATTTCTACTTTGCTTTCATCTTTTACCCTTTGTTTGTCTAAGAGTATGTTATTAATTTTTCACAAGTTTTTATCTTTTCCAAAATTTCTTCTCTTGTTAATTTCTATTTTGCACAGTGATCTGATAGTGTTCATGGGGTAATTTCACTTCGTTTGTATTTTCTTAATCAGATTTTGTGGACTAGTATGCAATTTTTTTCAAAAATATATTAGGAAGTGCTGACAAGAATATACAATCTATTTTAGAGGGATGGAATATGCTGTAAATACAGAGTTCACTAAAAACTGTACATACACTCTAGGAAAAGGAAAACTTGTGTAAATATTTTCATACTAAGTACATTGAAACATCATGAATACACTAACATTCATGTGATCGAAGCAGTCATTTTACTAGGAGTCAATGTCTGGTATGTATTAAAATATTAATGAAAGTTATTTTTTCCTTTTCTTAAAGCATATATGCATTTTTGGGAGAATCTATATCTCTTAAGTCCATATGTTCAAGGTCATGGTTCAGCTCTGTCATTTCTTGATTGATTTTTATTTAGTTGATCTGTCTCTTTGTGAAAGTGGGTGTTAAAATACCCTACTATGATTGTGTTAGTGTTTATCTAACATTTTAATTTCAGCAGTTTTTGTTTTATGAAGATAGGTGCTCCAGTATTTGGTACATATATGTTTATCAATGTTGTCTCTTCTTGTTGGATCATTCGCATAACTAGTACACAGTAACCTTCCTTGTCTCTTCTAAAAAGTTTTAGCTTGAAGTCTGCCATGTCTGATATTAGAGTTGCTGTCCCTGCTTGTTTTGGGGTTCCCAATGCATAAAATACTATATTCTAGCCATTAGTTTTTAGCTTATGAATATTGATTTCTATGCTTTAAATGTATTATTATCTGCTTCGGATTAGATAAGTGTATTGAATGCAATAGACTGTTGGATTCTGTTTTCTTAGTTGCAAAGAGACAATAAAACAATAACAAAATAACAACATAGACAAAACAAAATAACACTAAAACTATAAAAATGAATCAGAATTTCAAAACAAGGTTATAGGAAATTAACAATGGTCATTGTATACTGTTTACATGTTATCTTTAACCAAGTTGCTCAGATTACCAGATGAAAGAATGCAAGATTGATCAAACAATTAAAGAGAATAAAAACTAACAACATTAGAAATGATACAGAGCTTCACTAAACAAGATGGAAGGAATTCAGCAATGGCTGTTGTATTGCATATTGTTGTCTTCAAATTAGTTGTTCAGATAACCAGATTTGAATTATGTTGTCGAATACAATCTGCCAGTCTGTGTCATTTAATTGAAGAGCTGAGGCTGCTAATGATATTACTGAGATGTGTTGATTATTTTCTATCATTGCTATCTTTTGGTGAAAGCTTTTTCTTTCCTAATATTTCTGTTGTGGTTCATCCATTGACCTTACTTGAAGTTTTTGTTTCCTCTGTGTTTTTAGCTTTATCAGTTTTATTATTCCTGTTGAGAATATTGTTCTTTTTTCAAATGCTGCTTTAGCACTCATGTATCTTTTAAGCTGTTCTTTCTCATGAAAATATCTTATTTCTACATCTATTTTGAATAACAGCTTTGCTATCATTGGGTTGGAAGTATTTGAAGCACTTCACTCTGAGTTCTTCTGGACTTTAAGTTTTATGTGGAGGAGTCTGCTGTGATTCTACTTAGTTTACCTTTATATATGAATTTTTGTTTTTCTCAGATTGCTTTTTTAAAGTTATTTTTTCTGGATATCTGGTAATTTAATAAGGATATGCCTTTGTGAGCTTCTTTTTTGTCATAGTTGTTTGGTATTATATAAGCATCAACTGCATTTTATAAATCACTTTTGTTCTTTCATCTGTAAAGCATGAAGAATTAAGAACATAGATGCTTTTCGAGACACTTTGATGTCTGTCTTTGAGACTCTTTAGAACACAGTTTGAGATTTTGAATCTTAAGTGAACGTTATTTTGTTTATGCTTCAAGAAGAATTCAAATTGGTGAAATTGCTCTTAGATCCTCTCTGACTAATCTTAAAATATATCAAAGGGTATGTGTTGCCTCTGTTTTGCTACCTCACCCACTGTTTTCCCGTAACCCAGAAGACTCATTGCTGTGGTTGAAACCAAGGAAGAGCACTGTGCTCACCCGGTGGACGTAGGCTGAAGTGGCTACTGTGGCCTTTCTCCTTGACTTCTCTGTTATCATTTTTTCCTTTGTGATGTCCACACTCTGCGTACAACTTAGATACACAAATACCTTCTGTGAAAGTCATTGTTAGTACAATGAAATCAGTGTAAACTGTTTATATTGCTAGCTCTTGGCTGGGACCAACATACTAGGCTCCTCCTTGAAAGGTAAGAATTTGCAAAAGCAAATGAACTCAGGGAAAAAACGGAGGATGTAAAGGTAAAACAAAAAAGTTATATTGAAAGGGAATGCAGAAATGTGAATACAGTGTAATTCTTATACGCACTTAATTTGTCAGGAAGGATATGAGACATTATGCACTGGTGTTTAATATTCAGCTAAAATAATTGCTATTTTTAGAAAAATACCTGAAAATGTCTGCAGAGAATAAGGTCAGAGCTATTTTATGAAGTCATAAATGACTCTACTTGAAGGAGAATAAAGAAATAGCATAATTGTGTCTCTTTCTGCTCTGTTGCAAACCACTGCAAATCATAATCATTTATTTATAACTAAATGTAGTAGATTAACAAAAATATCCAGTATACTTAAAATATGGAAATGTGAATCATATAAATGTATCATCCAGAGAGGAAAAATCTCTTTATTGAGAAATCCAATAATCAGATCCGTTATCTGTTGGTCTGCCTCAGATATCCTCTAAAAATGAAATGATTTTAAGTATATATGTATTTTAAACAACCAAACTGTCTTTGCCTACTGGTATCAGTCATTCATTTATAGTCCTATCGAAAGTCACACATTCCTTTCAAGCACATATGTGTGATAAAAGAATCATAGAGCAGGAAAGAGTGTAAGGAAATATAACCAGAAAAAAGCACTTCCCCAAAACATGTCATGATGCACTCTGAATATTTCTGGTACCATTGGCTAAGCCTGAATAGTCAAGTTCAAAGAAGACTGTAAATTTAAAAGAATGATTTATGCGGCTATGCTATTTGATAATTTATTCCAGAGCTTAATCTCATAATTTATGTTCCTCTCTACTTTAATATTCCACTGTGGTAAAATTCTGCTAATTTCCAAATGCACAGATATGTTTCAGCATTTCCTTAGCTTCAGACTGCTGTTTGTGAACATCCTCAGCCTGTGGCTCACTGGACCAATTTTGATAATTCCAATTCAAACATTTTTATGAATTATCTGGCAATAAATTACTTGACAGTGTGGGGCTTTAGGCCTCAGACACCCAATATATATATATATATATATATATATATATATATATTTCCCACACAATTAGGACTTTATTCATTTATCTAGTTTTCACTCCTTTCTTTTCCCACACCTAAGTCACTTGAGCATTGAGTTCTAGTGTCTGGTCCCAGTGATCTTGGTAACTATTTCTTATTTACATGCGTCAGTGTTACAAGGAATACATCATGCCATTAACTGGTCATGTGTCTCCATGCACCTGCATAGCAGATGCATACAGTGTACTTTGTTTCCTTCCTATGTCTGGCACACTGATCTTGGTCATTTCACTAGAAGTATCCTTCCAAGACCTTTCTCACATTTTATCCCAGCTTGCTACTTTGTAAGAATTTGACTTATAAGTTCTGGAATACACATTGACCTAAGGTGTGCTTCTCAGTACTTTTCATTAGGGTAGCATCGAAATACAAATAATTCTACATCTGTGACAGATGACACTAACATGTATTCCTTTACCTACCTCACACAAATCCTTTCCATGGAAGAATTTCTCATTAGGAGAATTAAATAATATATATTTGGAATCTAATATTGGGGACGTTGCACCGAATCCCTCTTTCCAAGTACTTATTAAATGAGCTGTTCGGTTCCAGGACAGGACCAGCATCAATGAGACATAAAAGTAATAAAAGACCCAGTATGCTATGTATTAAAGTGTGGATATTTGAAGTATGAAATATATGCCATTGCCTTTAATATATAATTTAGGTTTTATAAGTGTGTTAATGGTAGAGAAAACAGGTGTTTTAGCTTTTCAAAATTTATTTTTCAAACATAAAATTAGTTTTTAAATTAATTCATTTGTTCCCCAACAAAGTGTTAATATAGATAAATGCATGGCCTCTTTGTCTGTTTTATTGCTGCACTCCTGTACTTGTGTACCTTTTGCTTGTCTCATGCAATGCCTCACTCTTATAGTAAGAGGTCTCTGACACTGAATAGATTGAAATTGAGACGTTTATACGTTTCTATGTCTTAATTTTGTAGCCTTTCGCTTTGATGTCTTATCCAACTCTCTACAACTATGTACTCCAATTTCACTTATAAAATACACATTGAAACCACAGGTGCCTCTCTGGATCCTCTTTATTTAGAAGAGTATTTACCAGCCTTCTATGAAAGCTGTGTTTAAAAAAGTAAAGATTTGTTCTTTTGTCTTCAATGAACTGTTCTCTCCATCCCCAATTATTTTGTAATAATAGCCTCCCCTTTTTTCTCATTTCTTTCTGCTAGATTGCGTGATTAGGGCAGAATTACTCAGTTTTAATGTAGCTTGTATATTTACTCAATAAAAGCATCACCTGTGGGTCTTAAGGTAGCAATGAATATGTGGTTCATCTGTTTAAATGTAGGCAAAACCACATTTGCCTACAATGCAGTTGTGCTGAGAGTCCACTGTGTAGTTATAAAAATAAGTTCATTTTAATAAACCAAACGTGACTGTACTACTTCAGACTATGTTTAGTATGACTGATATACAAGACTTTAATGATCCAATTTATTTCCTTAATTGAGATCAGAGTATAACCTCACTTTTAATTTTAACATTTAATACCTAATGTCCTTGGCAAGTGTTGCTGGGTTTGTGGGAGTTACATTATGCAGAGATGTTTTGTATTCACGCAGAGTTGTGTTGAACTATCTTATAATTTCTAAAAGAATAATTACTACAACCCTCACTTTAACAAAGAACATATAAGACTGGCGTGTAATAGGAAACTGCATACTCTGGGACACAGAGAGGATGAATCAGCATGTACTTCTGGCGCCCCTGTCACCATCGGCCTTGCACTAACTACCTCGTCCAGGGCTGTGCTCCCCATCGCCTGCCCCACCACCTTTCCTGGTTAGTTTGACCTTTGTTCTAAGATTTCCTGTTGGGTCCTGACCTATATGTGCATCTTCTGCCTTTACTGCCCTCTTTTAAACTGTATTCAGCTCCTTTTTCGATCTTAGTCTTCAAGATGTCTGTATTTGGTCCAAAGCACTAGAGATTAAATTCATGGGTCCAGAAAGTAAATTCAAGGGCTGGGGGGGGGGGGTGTTTTATATATATATATATATGTGTGTGTGTGTGTGTGTGTGTGTGTGTGTGTGTGTGTGTACATTCCCTTCAGCATACCTAGGGTCTGTGAGCCTCAATTTCTCTACATGTAAAATGTGATCAATATATACTTTATGGAGCTTCTGCTTTATGCGATTGTTGTATAATGATTCCATGGGGTACAATTATGGTGTGTTGCTTTTCTAATCTGAATATGTCTTAATAATAGTGAACTAAAACATGGCTTAGCACTATTTCATATATCCATCTGTAATGTTCCCCTCCTCAGCATCCACTAAGGCTTCTTTTGGTGGTTCACACAGATACCTTTGAGTCCAACCTCATTATCTACTTGGTCACCATTATATGTTTGACCAGCTGGATATTCCCTCATTCAGATTCTGAATGCTGTCCTTGTCAAAACATTAGCGAATAACCCCCTCCCATTCTTCTGGGCTGGCTCTGCTAGTCAGAACAGGAAGATGAAAATTATATTTGTAGTGTAATTTATTTGGCAAATAATAGTGATGTTGGTACATGTGTACTTAGAGTTCTGAGGATTTAAAATACCTCGTTACCATTTCTGGGAAGCAGAGAGAGCCTGTGGAGACCAAATTAAAGCTTTCTGTTGATTTGAGTAGGCTCATTATAACCACTGAAGCAAACAAGGCGCTGAGTCCTATGTGAGTGGGCTGGGGTTGTGAAAAAGTGTCCTGTGGTGGAGGAGTGATGTATACGAAGGTCAAATATAGAAATGGAATCCAGGAGAGCACCGTGCTCTGAGAGAGGCGGCACTGGCGGAATTTGAGTTCACTTCTGACATGATTAGTTAAAAGGTTTTTTGCAGTGCTTTACACATTTTCTGTTGGGGACCACTATGAAGGGGCTCTGAGCAGGATTTAATATTAACCAATTGGCTTTTCACATTTACTTTGGAGCTGTCCAAAGCTTAGGCAACCTTGTCTGCAGATGGGCAGCTGATTCATAGTAAATGAACCTCTATGAGTCAGTGGTCACTGTGGAAGCCGGTATTGGCCTGTAACACTGTGACGCCTCAAGGACAGGGTGACCACAGCTGGGGACATCTGGCTCCTACTTCTATTAACTTTAAGGAAACTATGGCTTGCAACCCTGCTGTGAAGGCCTTCCTGAAGATAACAATAGCTCTCTTGAATTAACATAATAATACTTGGAGAAGTCCTTAGAAGGATTGAGTCCTGCCCAGATTCTTGCTCAGATTCTCTCATTTTCTTCAGTATTGCCCCTCCCTGATTTGAAAATCTAATAAAAAAAAGGCAACCTAGAAAAGTCTTTGGCTAATTCAGAGAATATAGAAGCGGGAAAGGAGTTAGTCCCTCCTGGAAGCCCTGAAATCATGTTTCATTGACTCATTCTTTACTTACACCTTTGTCCATCCACTTCCTTTGGAGATTGCGGGCCTGATCAGCCTGCAATAATTTAGGGTTATTTAACCCGGCCTTTGATATTCTGGTGCCTGAACAGGGACTTTAAGTCCCTGGACAAATTTTGTAATCCCAGCGAGGAAGTCTACCTAGAATGGAAAGTGTGGGAGACGAAGACCCTCACAATTTTCACTGCGTATCTATAGGCAAATATTAACTTTCCACTTGGTCACTGTTTCTTTGAATTTTCAGTAGTATTTTTCTCAATAATGTATGCTATTTTCTGAAAAATTCATGTCCCATTCAAAACATATTTGCATTTTGGTTTTGGTAGGTTAATGTAATGTGATGGTGAGATTCGCTAACCTTAAATTGCATTTTCAGGTACAGTGTGAAAGACCCAAAAGTGTCTGTTATGCGTGAGAAATACATTCCAAAGCAGAAAAACCCACATCTTTCCTTAGAGTGTGCAGTCCTGGAGGTGGAGAGTTGTTATACAGATCAATGTCAGAAACCATCTTAACACAGATACTGTTTCTGATGGCTTTACTTTGAATTTTGAAAATCTTTTTGTTGTTTTGAATTTAAACTGTATAATGGTAAATGGAGTAGTTCCTGGAGGGTTTGTGTACTCACATTATTGTGAGTACTTCACATTATTAAAACCCTACAAGATGCTAGGATGGAGATGAGAGAAATAAACAAGAGAATTTTTAAAAATTCATTTAAAAAAGGGCAGATTCTTATAAGCGAAAGAATAAAATAACCTAATGGCCCATTCTCTGTGCTCCCAGATATTTTTATAATTGTTTTCTAATTATTCATTCAGTTAGATTTAGTGTTTGCGACTACTGTTTTCCTTTTTAAAATTTGAATTCTTAGTATTTTACCTGGTGTGAAGGAATTAATGTATTTTAATACATAATACATTACACTTTATATCTGCACACACATATATATTTAAACTATGGTTTATATAATGTATGTGAATATGCTCTGCCTATATTCATGTACCTTGTGTATATACTATACATACATATGTAGCTGCAGTGTGTGTGTACAAATAAATTAGTTCACCAGACCCTCTTTTAGTCTTCCTTTTCCAATGTTGAGTCTTTCTTTTAAAGCTATAGTGCAAAAATCTTGTTTATTATATCTGTCAAAATGGAAAAGGGCAGATTATATTTCAAACTACTGGTTAGATAGTTTAAAAATCCTGCCAGAACTCCATATGGGTGCAGAGAGAATGAATCAGTAGTGTACATTTCCTTTTGAAATTTCTTTAAACTAGAGGAAGGAGAAGCCAACAGGAAACTAAGAATTATTTAAAAACATAAAATTTTAATTCAATAATTTGAAAGATGCTTTCTTATGCACTGAATATATGTTAGATTAGGTATATACATAAAGGAAGCAAATTCATTTCAAGCACCCAAGAAAGTACTAGTCTAGTGAGATGTACAAGGAGAACTAAGCTAGCTAATTTTTTTCAGTTGAAAATTATGATACTAAGTAAACTAAATGATACTGTGGTTGAAATTAACAGTAGGGATGTGTGCATGTGATTTAAAACCAGTCACTGCTTTTTGATAAGATGTTTCTGGAAGGTTAAGAAAACAGATATACAAACAGAAAATACACCAAACCCCACACAAGATAACACAAGATATGAGCTTGTGCAGTATCCACTCATGCCAAGATAGGAGAATACAGCATTCTAAATATTGTGCATGGGAAAATCATTTGGAGACACAATTTTGATGTGTTTCAGGGATGAAGTGATCTTTCAACTCTACTGTTTTCTTACTTAATTGCTTTACAAATGCTTGTTTGATCAGCAAAGTCATTTTCTGGGTACCAATATTGTTCACAAGTTTGTTACCCAAATCTTCAGTCTCTTACGTTCCGTTGAGAATAAGTGTGTGTTCCCAAAGCAAACCCAGTAGTCCTGCATCTTGGAGTTCACTATTGGAAGCTTTTTGGATTTTAAATTCACTTCTATGTCTGTAATTTTGAATATAATTTGGGGAATATTTTGGCTTTTAATGTAAGTGTTTTTCTTACCAGGAGAAAGAAACAAAAATAGAACTAATTAAAGTATGAATTTTGCTCTATTTTCCTGGTCTTTAATACAAAGTATTACATAGATAGGTTAAAATTGAACCCTAGGAGAGAAACTTTATTTTCTCACACTCGTATTTGCCATTTGCTATATACTCTGAAGAAAGGTCTCATTTGAAAAACTGAATAATAGGAATCAACCTTTACTTACTTATAACTTACTATATCCCTTAAGCTTTGAAATTGCTTCATGTTTTGTTCATCTGATCTTTGCATTGTCTTATGACCCAGTGGGTACTTAGTGTTCTAAATATCTTACATATGAGGACAGTGAGGTAAGCTAGGCTCACTTGTCCCACCTGAAACTTGTCAGCAGTACCTGGGATAACGCTTTCTTTTTAAATTTGCTGAGATTCACTGTTGTGTTAGTGACTTTTCTACTGCTGAAACAGATAGTTGACACAAACAACTTTAGGAGTCAAACTGTATTTTGGTGCACTGTTGCTGAAGGGTTAATCCATAGTTGTCTGGTTGTGAGGAAGATATGGCATGGTAAGAGAGCATGGCAATGGAAAATGGCTCAGTTGCTGGCGGCCAAGAGGCAGAGAGAGGAAGAAACACAGAGAAAGAGGTGTCTTTCCAGGGCACACACCCACTGACCCACCTCTTCTACCTAAGGCGCACCTTCAAACAGTGTATATAGTTCTGAACACCTTGAGATTTAATTTGTAGGTGAGTACGGGGACACTGTTTTAGGTACAGACATTTTAGATTTAAACTATAATACCTAGTATATTTCAGTGAGATGGAGGAGGAGGGATGAAGATTTGTTTTAATTTTTTTTAGTTTATGGAAAAAAGGTAAAATAAAATTTTATAACCAGATGGTAGTAGAATAACAATAGTTAATATGTTGCATATTATTATGTTTAACACAGTTACTCAGAGTACAATATGTGGTGTAAAAAAATTCTTCAATCGATATTAGCAAAATCTTTCCATTTCTATAAACTAAGAGACAATAATAGTAGAACTAATTTGCATTTTTCTCCCTTTCCCTTTCTTTCTTCCCCCTGTGCCCCATCCTAGTTCCTTTTTACTTTTAAACAATTTCTTCCCATTTCACAATATCTGCTGTACATTTTAAACCTCTTTTACTCTTTCAGTTCTTCACATCAGGGAGACAATTCGATGTTTACAAATGTGAGTCTGATTTATTTCACTTTTATAGTTAAATGGATGCAACCTGAAGTGAAGGGGTTTTTTTATATCTCCTGCATAGCTCACAAAAGAATGCTTTTCTCAAGGCAGGTTTATAGAGTCTATGTCACTGTCTCCTTTCGAAAGTCACTGATTTCTCTTTCTCCTTGGCGCCCAGGAGAGATTGTCATTTCTAGCACATTATCCCTGTTTGTATGCTCTGCTCCTGTCATACTGGTGTAATGTACCCTTTTGACAGAGAGGTCCTCAAATCATGCTGTTCTCAATTGCCATTATTCCCCAGAGAAATTTGAACCGGTGCCATTGTTTAACCAATATCAACTCCGTGACTTGCCCAGCCTAATCGGGAAGCATTTTCTCCTGGAATGCATGGTTTTAGACTGAATGCATGCTTGATGTTGCAAAGCATAGGTAGAATGCCTCACCAAGACCTGTAGCTCTGCCATTGACCAGCCAATCCCTTTATGTCCATAGGCATTTTAACAGTGGTGATGGGTTGCTATGAGGGTGGATACACTGAATCCCAGGATTTCTTTTAAAAGCCAAACATGTACTACCACCCCCCCAAAAAAAAATGGCATTCAGGGATGGGTGGAGGGAGGAAGAGAGAAAAGAGAGGGCATGAGAAACGGAAGGGGATTCAGATTGTTATGCCCTAGCTTTCCCTAAGGGCTGAACACATTATGTACTATACACAAGTACCAATACACCAAAAATCATTAATTAAAGAGGCACTGGGTGTGACCCAAGACAGGACTGATCTCTGAATTATTCTCTCCACTGTGGAATTGAATGGCTGCTCCCTGGCGGTGACACAGTTAGCTTCACTTATGTTAATATGACAAGTAGAATGAAGTGTATGAATGTCAGTGCCTCAGTTATATATGTAAAATAGCTCTTTTTAAAAACCCTTCTACTTTGATTAACAAAGTTGAATAATCAGTGTTCACAGATTCTTGAATGTTCACAGATTCCGCTTCCTGTGGGATAAAATTCCCCTCTCTGCCTTCCCTCTTTCTGTTCTTCATAACATCGCTTTATTGTGAAACCCAGACTCTTTAGTAAGTCACTGCGGAGGTGGGTAGCCACAAGCACACCAAGATTTTCTGTTGGGTGGTAGTTTTCTGTTACCTGTTACCTAGGTAATAAAGAAAAGCTAATGAGTTCCAGAGGAATTATTTGCATTTTGCCTCTTTCCGTTTGTTAGATCTGTTGTTATAGTTGCTGGTGAGCACAGACGGACACACTCGGGCCTCCAGGTCCAAAGGTGGCGGCACTTTCGTTTATCTGACGTTGATCAGCACCTTGGTGCCAGACACCGAGGCAGAACTAATGAAGAGCGCAGTTAGTGCAGATGCACTCTGCACGTTCAAAGAGCTGTACACTCCTCGTAGAGATTAAACGTGTTCAAAACAACGCGATTACCTGTAATTCCAGGAAGGAAGAAGAAAACGCAGAGTTCAGTAGAAAAGGAAAAAGGTATTGCTGGGGAACGTGGCACTGAAGGAGAAGAAAGGATAAAACGAAATGGAAAACTAGGTAACCATGATTTTCTGCTTTGAAAGAAGAAAGGACTCAATGAAATAAATGTGCACTTTTCCAGGTACATCTCTGTGCCTATGGAACATGTGAGCTGGAGGCTGGAGTGGACTGAGTGGGAGCTTCGCACCCACAGGACTAGGACAGAGCTTCCATTGAGTCCAGGCCTTGATCCCCAACTTCAAGTTTGCCGCTTTCCTAACCAGGGAGAGAATAGTGATTTCCACATGGAGAGGATCATGACTCCGGCAGTAACTGGAAGCTAATAAAGACACTAGAAATGGCAGTCTGTCACACAACAGCATCTTAGCATCTCTTTGAATATTTGACCAAAGTAACAAAAACCAGTTGAAGTCTTAGATGCCACTTCAAAGGCACAGCATCTCCACTGTGTTTCAAGAGCAACTGATATTTTAAAAGTCATAATTCCACACACACCTTCAGCAGAGTAACTGCCTTTCACAGTACCTAAAGAGATAAGCATGTGTTTTTATAATAGGAAAAGTGACAAGCCCATGCATTAGCTAACACTCTCACGGTTCTTTCTATATGTTTGGCAGCATGTACTATAATTCAGAACATCATGGTGCTGATTTTTACTTAAAGACCTAGATTGTTTCCTGATTTGGACACAAGTAAGTGAGGAATAATTATGATGTGTATTTTTGGGTCCGGAATCTGGGATTACCATTTTTTTATTAAGTGGGTTAAGCTTTTGATATGAAAGTCTTTTTATTGGTCTTATCACAGTGGCTATTGAGATTTCTTTATTCTGAATAAAAATTGCTCTGTAATCTGAAAATAAGCATCTGTTATCCACTGATTCATTTATTCTTTCACCAAAGTAGATATTGAGAGCTTATAACTTACCAAACACTATGAATACTGACAGAGCTACTAAGAAGCATCAGTATAGTTTCTCTGCTTCCGCAATCTTTTGTTTAGCAAGCCACTGACATAAATCACGTCAGTGTAAAATTATGCAGTCATGCAATGGCACACCACCCTCTTTTTCTCTGGCCTTCCGTCATCACAAAATTATGCAACGGTAGGACCTGGAGGATTGTGGGTCAGTGCTCCGACAGCCCCTGCCTCACCACCAGATGGGTCACTTTCTTGGTTGTGCACCCCCAGTATTTGGTACCATCACCACAGTTCATTCGCGATCATTTAATGTCATCTGTCTTGCTCACAGACTTGATATGTTGTTGACACCCCCATCTTCACTCATCCAGTTAATTAAACATTTCTGTGGCATCACTGTATGCCATGAATGCTTCTGAGGACTCTGAATAGAGCAGTGAGAATCACCATGACTGTACTGTCTGCAGTGTGTGGACTAAGTGAAAAAATAGCAAATATTAGAATAAATTTTAAGGTAAAGAATTGGTATCAAATCAGAAAGAGCATACTCCTGGTAGAGATGATGAAGGTGGATACCATTTCGGATACAATCGTCAGGAAAAGAGCTTTCTGCGCAAATGACTATTCTGTAGAGACTACACGGTGAAAGGGAGTAAGTGACATGGATGTGTGGGAAAAGGCAAAGCTATAATCAATTCTGGTTATTTTATTAGGGATTGTCATTCCTCTACAAGACCACATTCACACTCGCATGATCATGCAACTAATCATAGCTTTGAATATGTTAGTTCATTATCTACTACAACTCAACTGCGTCTAAATTATCAGGCCAGTACTTGATGTCACATATATTTAAAACCTGCCTGGAATCTTTCACTAAGAGTTGATTTTTTAATGTTCTTTTATGTTTGTGTATGTGTGTATGTACATTTTAAAGGATGAATCATGTTTCATTGTAGTGATATGCCCTTTTGTTTTTTCATTTAATAATTGAGGAACTTGGGATTTTTTTGTGGTTTTTAACTTTTAAGAAAATGTCGATATGGATGTTTGTATAAAAGTCTTTCTTTTGACATATATATTTCATTTTTTTAGAATTAGTCTGCTTAGCTTGCTGTGACAAAACACATGAGATTAAGTAACTTAAAAAACAGACCTTTATTTTCTCAGATTTCTGAAAGATAGGAAGTCCAAGATCTAGTTGCCAGTAAGCTTGGCGCATGGAAAGGGCTATACTTCAGGTATCTCAATAATTGTTAATAGAAGCTCTTCTGTCTCCATTTGCAGATCTCACTTATTGTGTAAGAGGGCGCTAATACTACTGGAGAAGGGCCTTCCCCACACACTTTTATTTAACCTTAGTTACTTCTTCAGAGACCCCATCTCCAAATGGAATCACCTCCAGATAATTGTGCTTTAACATGAATTCTGGGGAGAACGCATCATTACCTAGGGAGGAGCCTCTCCATATTATGGAAAGCAATGTTGGCCTTTTAAAGTACCCACACAATGGGTTTCCAGTGTACATTTCACATGCCCGCCAGCAGTGCATATGAGTTCCAGTTTCTTTAATTCCTTGACAGTTTTTCAAAGTATGTAAATTGGTATCCGAATGTTTCAGTTATTATCCTAGTTTCTGGGACAAAATCCGTGACACCTGGAACCTAGAGATGAGGTTTACTTCCAGTTCAAGGGTCAGAAGTTTTCAGTCCATATTGGTCAGACTTAAAAATAAGAACAGCATGGGTGAAGGACCTATTTAGAGGTCACCTGTTCACATCATGGTGGCCAAGCCACAGAGAGAGAAAGACAGCAAAGTGTAGGAGGGACTTTCCTGCTCACAATCCATGACCACCTTTTCCGGCCAGGCTGCACCTCCTAGGACTGAGCCCGCAGTGTGTCCCGTTATTCACTCACCTGCCAAAGCCCCGATATGAGCGCCAGAGGCCCTTGGGGGAAATTCCTGATCTAGACATTAACACTGACTAGGGATTGAATTTCTGTTTCCCGAGTGCTAACAATGCCGAGTGTCTTTCTATCTGCTCGTGGACAAGACTTAATGTCTTTGATGAAATGTATGTCCTAAACCTACCCTATTTTTATTACAACTTGTACTTACTACTTAGCTCTAAGTGTTCATCACAGACACCAGAAAGAAAAGTTTATCAGACATGTCATTTTTATTTTCTGCTAGACTGCAGCTTTTTTCCCATTTCCTTAACAATATATTTTGAAGTGCAAATTAAAAAAAGAAATTGTTGTTGAACTTCCAGTTTATTTACTGATGTTTGTTCTGATGACCAAGCTCTCAGTTTGCATCGAAGAACTCCACAAAGCATCCAAAGTCAATATATTTTCTTCTAAGAATTATGTATCTTTAACTCTTACTTTTCGGTCTATGTTATTTTGTGCTAGTGTTTGAATGTAGTATAATGTTACATCTTGGTATATGGATATTCAATATGCTAGTATAGCTTCTTATAAGGATAATCCTGCCATATGAATTTTCCTGGCAGGTTTGTTGAAAATCTATTAACCATGAATAGGACTTTATTTCTGAACTTTCAGTTTATCTTCCTTTTTATTGTATTCTTGTGCTTTGGCTTTATCACATTGTAGTTTTGTGTTAAGTTTTGAAATTTTGAAGTACTGTGTAAGTATCCAAAATTTCTTCATTTGACTGGGCATGGTGGCACACGCCTATAATCCCAGCACTTGGGAGGCTGAGGCAGGAGGATCGTCTTGAGTGTGAGACCAGCCTGAGCTACAAGGTGAGGTCAAGGCCAGCCTGAACTGTATAGCAAGACCCTGCCTCAAAAAGACAAAAAAAAAAAATCATTTCACAGTTATCTTTACTTGAAACCTTTTCACTTTTATATAAATATTAGGATCAGCTTATAATTGCTGCAAAAGAGTTCACTGAATAATTAATAATGGTTACAGTTTATCCATAGATCCATAGAGAATTGCTAATTTCACAATATTGAATCTTCTTTTAAGCATAAACATAGAATTCTTTCCATTTATTTGCTGTGTTTTAATTTCTATGACTTTTTTTCAATACTGGGAAGTGAAAGCAGAGCCTGAAGGATTCTGGGCCAGGCTCGCCCCTGAGCCCCGCCTCCTGCCATTCTCGTTTTATTCTGAGACAAGGTCTGCCGAGGATGCCCAGGCTGACCTGTAACTTGCCCTACTCTTGCTGCAGCCTACACATAGCTGGGATTACAGGTGTGCAGCACTGTGTGGTCTGATTTTGTACTTTATCAGTCTTACATTTTAAAAATGTCTTCCATAAGCTTTTATTTATTTTGATGATAATCTAAATGTAATCACTTCCTAGATTTTTATTTTCAGAGAGTCCTCACTAACATATACACTCTAAATACACTTTTCATATTGCTATATCATATATTATGTTCTTGGTAAACTGACATGTTAACTCTTGAAGATGTTTGATGGTATCTTAGTATTTTTATAAGCCAAATAATTTCTAATATCTATAACTCTCATTTCTAATTTTTCATTTTCAGTCAGGATGCTTATATTTCTTTTTTCTTTTCTGTTGTGCTGGTTAGAACCTTAAGTACAATGAGAAGCCCAATAAAATTGTGAGAACAAAATTTTCTTTTTCCAAAATTAGGTAAAACATGTATTCATTTGACTTTAATATTTTTCAATGATAGCCTAATGTCATTGAGGAATTTTCTCATACTCTCAGTTTTGGGAGAAATTTTATTATAAACAATACAGGATTATTTCCGGCAAATGCTTACTTTTGATGACTGAGATGATCACATGGTGTAATACTTTTACTCTGTGAAGACCGTATGTTGCTGTAATGGATTTTCAAGTGTAAAACCCACCCTTCAATTCTGAGACAGGCTCCTGTTACAATATTTTACCTAGCACTGGATTTAGTTTGCTAATATGTAGTTAAGGGCTTCTGCACCTATATTATGAAGTATATGGACCAGTAATGTTCCTGTTTCTGATGTTTTAGAGTTCTAATATTTAGGCATCTTTGCTGTTCTAACAATATTATAAGTGATTCATGAAGTGTGCCTTTCCATTTACTTTATGGAAAACCATATTAAAAATTTTTTATTTACCTGTTTGATAAAAGTTGAAATTTTTTCAGTAAGATTTAAAACTACTCCCATGTTTTCCTGGCTTTATATCTATTGAGATTTTTTTCCTTTGTGAGTAAGTTAGATGATTTTCATCTTCTGAGAACTTGTCTATTTCACCTTTTCTGCTAGCTTAAAGTTGATAGCCTTTTTATAATAAATTTATGTTCTGGTGTTGGTGGAGATTTTCTCTTTTCATTGTTACTTTTGTCTATGTGTTTCTTTTCAATCTGCCTTTGTCATTCTAGAAAACATTCATTACAATTTTTATCTTTCACATAATCTCATTTTGCTTTTTATTAGTTTTCCCTTCAGTGTCTCTTTTCCTGTATACTTCATTTTTATCTACCATCTATTTTTCCTTACTTCTGATTGGCTTGTCTTTAGTCCTCTTTTTCTGGGTTCTTAAATTGCCAACCTACATTATTCATTTGAGATATTTCCTGTCTTCTTGTGTAGCCATTTAACGATGTTGCTCTAAGCACTATATCAGCACATTGTTCAAAGTTTAAAACTTTTGTGTTTCTTGTTAGCCAGTTTTAACATGTTTCTCATTTTTCCCTGAAATGTCTCTTTCTTAAAATTTTTATTTTAAGAAGAATAAAAATGAAATAAAAAACATTAGAAACAATATAGAATTTCAAAAAACAAGATGATATGAATTCAACAATGATTGTTATATTGCATATTATTGATTTCAAAGTAATTGTTCACATTACTAGATACAAACATGAAAAACCTGTCAAAAGAATGTAGGCATTAACTGTTCCTTTCAGTAAACCAGTGGAAATCAGCAGTACTTGGAAATTTCTCTTACAACAATAGGTTATTTATCAGTGGTTTGATTTTTGAATATCTGTGAACTTTCTAATTTTAGTTTTTCTTTAGAGTCTTATTTTTCCTATGTCATCAGACAAAATACTACACATAATTTCAATCATGTTTGGTGCATTGGAACTTTATTGTCTGATGTCTGGCATGTTGTGGGCCATTGAACATTTATTCTTGAGGTTGATAGAATGTGTATCTGCTATTACTAGCTGGAATGTGAATTTGATAGAATTCTTGAGCTTTATAGAATATGTATCTCTAACATAATAAGAAAATAGTTCACAAATGTGTAGTACAAAAATGTACAAATAATTTTTTAAAGGATTCAACTAATAGTCAAGTTTAATTATCTTTCAATGGAAAGTGCTTCTTTTAATGTTTGTCACCAAGGACATCTCTACCAACAGATTCTAGATGCAACCTGAAGATATGAGTTTATGTGAATTTATTAAACATCACTATAGCTGTCTCATTCTTTAATTTTCTTGTTAAATTTCAGGTTACTTTTCAGTGTATTGCTTGAAAGAAATTATTTTGCAACTTCAAATTTTTATTTGTTGATCTTTATTGATTTTTTGCTGCCATAGTGTTGCAGCTTTTGTGAGAATGCCCTAAGGGTTGACCCTCACACACAAAACAACCCAAATCATCTCTGTGGTGTAGAACCAGCTGCGTTTCTCATGCAACTGGGATAAGGAGCTGGAGGATGAACGCATTCCGAGGGGGAAACGCCACAGTCACTTTTACATGATGTTCAGTAGCTTTTCTTAAACAAATGGTTTTTCAGTTTATTGTGTGATTTTTTTTCCCAAGAATCCTAACTGATATTTGCACCAGTTTTCCCAATTATTTGAGTGGTTTGCAGGGATATTTGTTCAGCTACATATTTTGTCACTTTTGAAATTCAGTGTGTTACCAATTCCCCCCATGCACACTCACTCACACTTGGGTTAGAGAATTTTAGACCTTGAGCCTGAGCTTTTTGGTAGATGAAATATCATGTTGGCTATATCATAAATTACATGTAGTAGAAGAATTCCACTTGGCAGAGTGATTCATTTGAAGAGAAGAATCAGAAATGTGACCAGTGAGTAGGGAATTGCCAGTAGCTTTCATCGTCTGGAACATTACCTATTTTAAAGACCTGAAATTATTGCCATACAAAATTGAAATAACTAGTATCAGAATTTCTGATTTTAAGGTTATTCAAATCAAAGAACAAAATGGTTTATTTGTAGAATGTCATGACTTATATGTGCTTCAGGAAAAACAAAATACTTTCCACCAAAAGAAATTGTAGACTAAAGACCAAGAAGGTGAAATCAGAGAAATCAGTTGGGAATTGGTTAGAACTGTCTAGGTGGAAATAAACACTCATGCTTCAATAATTGTCATAGAAAGGGGAAAATTAGTCTGTTCTGAAGCTGCAATATGGGAAGACATGGCAAAGCTTAGTAACTTCTTGAATTTGAGGGGTAGAAGGAATCTCAAAGAAGACTTATAATTTAGTCTATAGTAATTGCACAAATATATGATCATGACAGAGGACATACCGTGGAAGTTAGATACAAGCAAGGAAATATGTGGTGTCTTACAGTCATTGGATTCTTCTTGTGCTCATATATGGTTACATGAGTTTTGCATAGGTTCTTTAGTCTTGCCTGACATAATACACTGTATATACAAGAAAATTAAAGAAGAGAGGATGGTCAGTTTAAACAAGAACTAAGTTAAAGTGTTGAGCTTTTCACTATGCAGTTTGAACTGAGAGAGATTTTAACCTCTGTCTGAGTATAGGTAACAGTGTACACTTACAAAAACTGAACTGGACCTCTACAAACAGAACTACAGTGATGGTTTAAGGTTAGATTACTTGGAAGAGAGGTTAAGTCTATGATATTGAATAAGATTACCAGCAGTGTATGTACTTACATAGAGAAACCTACTGATATATTATTGGCAAATATTTACCATTGATGGAAAAAAAGATACAACAAAAAAGTGTTCAAAATTGAAATACATACCATTGGCAATCACTGTCTCTGAGGAGGAAATCTGTCTTTATGGTTGTTATCTTTACCTCATGGGATGTTTTTTTCAATGTGGTGTTTGAAAATCTGTAGATTCTGGCAATAAGAAGCCCCATGAATAAGTTAGAAATGTTTGACTGTCCTGGTAGCGGTTTTAATAGAAGATAGTATAAGCAGTAAGTAGTGTGTGCGTAGGGAGGACTGGAAACCTTAAATACAGTCCGTCTTCAAAAGCGGGTGAAGGATGTATATGAGCCATACTTCTGAGTACCGTGAAATGTGTGAATATATTTGCCCTAACTGGGAGAATTCCAGAATGTAGAAAGGGAGATTATGACAGTGGAGAGTCAAAGATGGGATTGAAAATATTTTTGAGTCATAGCAAATGAACATGAGATTTTATACTAAGAATCTGAAAGAGATTTTGTAAGACTGGTTTGATAACACACTCCAAGAATATTAAGAATCTGTCGGTGTATTATAGTGCATACATTTTGGTGTGAATGTTGTTTTTGCTATTTTTGTGCTTAAGAATTATAAACTTAAAAACATTTTTTAGAGTTTGAGTGAAAGAGCTGTTAGAAAAGGAAAAATATTTCTCCTAGAATAGAAGCAATTTCAGGTTACTTATATCCATTAAATTGGTATGTTATTATTTCAGGATGTTTGATACTGCTTCTATAAAAGAAAGTATAGAATATTAAAAAAGAAATGGTTAAAAATGTTGGCAGTTAATGCTCTTTTTCATTCTTTTGGGTTTTTCCAGGGTGTTTTGTTCAAAAGTGTACACTAATCTCAGTTTTAAAAGTGATTTCCTAAGGAGGTTTGGGAGGCTTCATTATCCAGTGGTGACTTAGAATCTATATTATTTTGCGCTAGCTTCTGAAGCCATAGTCATCATCTAGAGTGATAAAGTAGGAAGATGTCACATTTCTGGTCTGAAGTACTTGCTTTGTTCTTGGCTCTTGCTGCTCAGCAGCTTCACTGAGCAAACATTCCTGAGCTGGAAAATGGAGATACAGAATACTTATAGACCTCAAGGATTTATTGTGAGAGCCGTAGGTGATGGATTAGAAAACAGGTGCGCTCCGTGAAAGGCAGCATTGGTTTTGCACCCCATACACTCACTACGCACATCCACATGGAAATCTGCCACTGAGATTTTGTCTCCAAAAAGATTCTCTTATTTTGACTAAATAATTTTTGGCCCCATTGAAAAACTTGGAAGATGAAAACTTGGTTATCTGGGTTAATATTTAAATAAGTTTTAAAGTGGTCTCTGAAAAACTAATACTGTTTTGGAGATTTAAGTCTGTCTTTCAAAAGAGAAAAGACGGTTTTAATAATTATTTTATGAGAACTAATTTATTGAAGCGGGTCTTGGTGGTGCACACCTGCAATCCTAGCACTCCAGAAGCTGAGGCAGGAGGATCGCTGTGAATTTGAAGATAGCAGGACTACAATGTGAGTTCAACTCCACACTGAATGATATGGACAGACCCTTGGAAGTTTTCCAGGATGTATTTGTTCAAGAATGAACATTGACTTCATTTTTGAAAGGGCAGATTTCCTAAGAAGCTTTGGGAGGCTTCATTTATCCAATGGAGATCTCAAAAATCACACCAACAAAGGAAACTCATTTATTATTCATACACTAGTTGATAAGTTGATACTCATCTCTATATGTTGTTTAATATCCTTATGATTAGAACTGCTGTATAATAGATTCTGAGTTATAAATATATCATATGTGTCATACATATACATGTATGTATACACATATACATATATATGGCCAGCTTTTCCTCAAGGTAATCATGTAACACAAAGAATAAATATGTATTAAGGAGATAAAGATATTCGCCTTGAAAAAAATCATTGCTTTGACCAGCTAATATAAGCAGCTCTTCTCATTTACAAGAAGCATAGCCATCTTGTTCATTAGTTATTAACTTAGGAAACTATCTCTAAACGTGTGGGTAAGTCTTAGAAATATGAAGATCTCTGTATGTGGCTTTGCGGCCCTGAGGAGATTTTGCTTGTGTGAAGATGTGTCCATTTTATAGGCAGGGATGGTAATTCATGCTGTCTCAGGTCAATAGCTGAAAGAATTTGATTCTGCTCATGCAAGCAAGATTTTGTATCTTTTTTACTTTTTTTTACTTCTGCTATGATTCTGCTAGAGAAATTACTGCAGTAAAAGCTGGGGAACTTGCAACACCCACAGCCATTCTCTTTCTGTTTATGTGAGAAGCTGTACCAGTGACTTGAAATGCATTTTTTTTCTGGAATGAATTATTCAAAAATACTTTATCTGTGACTGTAACTATAATTTTACACCACATTCTTGAAGATTACCATTTTTGTAAATTGTTTTGAGACAGGCTATATAAAAGTATAAGAGAAGATCAATATTTAATAAAGAAAAGTTTGATTGGAGTTATGGAACCTGGTGTTTGCATGCTTTTGGTTCTCATTTTTATTATATTTGTATTATATTATACTTGTTTAGATAGAAAAAGCACCTACAAAATATTCCACATTTTTGAAATTTCACCTTTGCATTTTGAAAGGAGAGCCATATAATATGACTTCAATTTGTGGCAAGCATTTCGAAAATAAGTTATTTTTACCGAACATGCCTTTCACAAAGTCTAAGACCTGATATATTTAATGATTCACACTGAAAATCTGCTGCTATCTGAAAAGCTCTCAGATTCCACAGAGGTGCAGGCTCCATTCTGGTTCTAAATATTGATCACAGTGGTGGAATGAATCCTAGTCCCGTCAAATTCTTTGTTAGTGCTGAGCCTGTGGATGTTAATTCTTTATGATCCTCCAACTTCTCAGGTATAAAATGAATGTAGTAATAGTAGACCTGGTCCTTAGACTAAAACAACATGTCGTACACTGAGTATTGAAGCCGGGAGCTTGTGCATCCCATGCAAGTTCTCTACTATTGAGCTATAGCCTGGCTCTTTTAAAAATTATTTTGACACATGCACTCATTAGTTTAAGGCTTCATAAGATTTAAATAAAAATTGAAGGGGCAGTGGTACATAGTAAATACCCAGTAACCAACAGCAAAGAAAGATCAGTATCTCTCATCAGATTTCTAAGTTAAAATATTGAGAGTAAGTTAAACCACACACAAATGACTATGAAGTAATAATAAGTTTTTAAAAACATTTTCTTATAGTGTTTGGGGACTTCCACAATTCTCTTAAAGAGAGGCTTTCTCATACTTTCGGTAAATTTTTACACTTCCAGTTTAGTAAAGAAGCAGCACAGAAAAAAACATTAGCATCACAAAATTTAGCATTAATTAAATAAAAGCTTATTAACTAAGGCCTATTATATATTTTTTATACCTGTTAACTCATTCAATTCTGAATGTGGTTATGTGGTAAAAATTTTTCTGAAGATTTGAACTCCGGCAGCCTGTCTCCAGAGCCCTAGTCATAATAACATATAATAAATTAACTTTCATAACTTTATTATTAATTTTTGGTTCATACCATTAATAACTCAATCCACATTTTTTTGTGAAGTAAAAATGTGGTATGTACAAGAATTTGTTGTATTTACATACTAAAGGATTTTGTTTAGCATAATGTTTCTTTGGATTGGGCATGTAACAACCAAATAGATCTTGGTGAGAGGTTCACATTAAATTTCTTATTAAAGTACTCTAATAATTTATTTGGAGTTACAGATTATGACATATATAATAAATTTCAATTTAAAATTTACATTCTGCTCCTCTCAGTAAAATTATGTGCCTTAAAATGAGGCCACGGTGCTTAAATTCCAAATCTTCAACGTAATGAAAAAGATATTAAACTGTCTTGCCTTTGCTTTCAACAAAAGAATACAGTTTGCCTTTCAAATATACAAGAAACACTTGCCACATGTACAGAAATGTGTAATGAAGCAGATATTTGGAGAAATTTTATTCTAAGAAGTCATACTATGAATTTCTCTACAACCAGACTACCAAAGAAATTGAATTTCTAAGTCAAACTTTTGGTCATATACATTTGTAGAATAACTTCTTAATATGTTAACTTTATTATACCTTGTGTAGGCTAGGATTTTGCATGTTTGTATGTGTGCTAAGATTTCTATGCCAAAATTTAATATACAAACTATAGCTTATCATGATTCTTGAAATTGTATATTAACAAAATGTAGAACACTTGTGTATTTTGAATTTCTTATACCAGAAGATTTTTCCTAACCTTTTAATTAAATAGCTAATTATTTTTAGTTATCTTCTAATTGCTATCTAATAAGATTATGATATTGCAAATCTTAGAGTTGCAGTAAAACCCTTAGAGACTAATTTAGTCTAAATCACAAATTTTATGCTTCATGAGAATGAAGTCTGAGGGAGTGAGTCACTGAAGATAAGTAGGTTACTAGAGCGACGACAGGGGAGTGGAATGGAAACCCTTAGACAGCTGTCCCCAAGCAAAGCGTGCAGTTCCACCCCGGCTTCGGTGTCTAATTTATCATAAAACAGTAGCGCGTGGTGGTCAAGGTATATGGGCTTTGCTACACAAATGCCTGTGTCAAACACTTCCCTCCCTTACTTGCAACTTTATATACCTGACAGATTTTTCAGCCTAAATTTCCTACCTGATCTGTTCTGTGTAATTGTAACATTGAGGGAAATTGCACCTTTTATTGTGTTTCTACCTTGGGGATGTCTGAGTTAGGATTATTCTAGTTTCTTAAAAAAATGAAAGTAATCTGCTCTTCCACAGATAACCTGAAATCTTTTACTCTTTGTTAAATTTCCCTTTCACTCTTTCTTTTGTGCTGCAATAAGTTTTATTATACACCACTAACTGTGGGATGGGCAGTACCCGCTGAAGAAGTAAAAGCAATGCGTTGCTACTGTGGTTCCTTCCAGAGGTAATCAGAGTACAAGTTGATATTTTTTAGAATTTGTTATAAGCAACAAATATAAGTAATATGGAAGTAATTGTATAAAATCCTGAACAATAAATACCCCACAGTGTCTTGGACTGTTGACCCATGTGGCATTTAACAGTAGAGAAAATGACTTGCTTTAAAGTGTATTTATCAACCATTAGGAAAACAAATTTTGTCTTAGGAATACTAAGAAAAAGATCAATCCAATATCCTCTGATCTTCACAGTACATGAATTTCAGAGTCTGCATATCTTGACAAGGTCTAATTTCTTTTAATGTTAATAGATACTACTATGAAGGGGCAGGGCAGGAGGTGCTCCACCTTTGTATATGACAGAAGGTCCCCTCAGACCTTCTCAGTACCACTTACATGTGATACATTTCTGTAAATCATTCCTGTTGAACTAACTCGAAATGTTTCACATACAACACTTCTAGGTATTCAATTAAACCATGAAATTTTTAGAAAGGTGTCAAAAGTGAAGGAGAAAGAACTAGAAAATAGAAGTGAATATAACACACCCCTTTTTGTCACACATTTCATTTCCTGAAATAGCCAGAAAATCTGTTACAGGTTTGTAAGGATATGTAGAGGTGACTGGTAGGTAGAACAGGGCATAAGCCTGCTAGTGTGCATTTGGAGAAATGTATTCTAGACATGTAGAAAAGTCAGATGTTTTTCAACCTTGCATCTAAGTGTTCTGAGAGCCAGACACTCAAGTAATTGATCCTCATGTTTTTAAAATGTATTTTCTGATAGAAACTGAGACCCGACATGGAACCAGAGTAGACCTTCTGACGCGAGAGAAGTCTTTATTGGCGGGGAGGAGCACAGGGGGTAGCAGGGTGCCTAGCGGACCAAGGCAGCCGTGAGCTGAACAAAGCGTGGGCTTTTAAACTCTTTCTCGGAGTGGATGTCGGCGGGCCAGAAAAGCCCAATTAGGGGCGGGGTGGTGGTGGTGATGGTGGTGTCTGTGGGTCAGAACAGTCCGACCAGGGTGGGTTGGGCCAGAGCACCCGAGCACCAAAGTGGATGAGGGCAGGTTTGGCTTTTGTGGCCGAGGGGAACTGCAGTGAAACAGGTTAGGGAAGGAAAGAAATATTGAGAGTTAAAGTTTTCCCACAAGGGAGACTGGCTGCCTCGTGACTTATCATTTTCTGTTTCTTTTATCTTTTCAAGACCATAGAAGATGAATGAAAGTGTAGGTACTTATTTACAGTAGCACAGTGAATATAATTATACTGTTCATTGTGTCAATATTTCCTAAATTTGAACATGATGCTTGCAGAAGTTCATCGCAAAGTAGCACTAGAACCATGTCTCTGCTGAGATGATTATAATACTAAAAATTGCTGTTGAAAATATTTCCAAACTTGCACTATTGTCCGAGGTCACACTGTAAAATCTTGAGTCTAGACGTCTGTCATTTCATAGAGCAGTAATAAGGAAATTACTGTTGAACAGTGTCCAGCCATTTTCTTCGGCTCTGTTTCTGTGTCTTTTGAGTGAACAGAACACTCATTTTTCCACTGCACACATCCTTGTGTCTCTCCATCCAGTGTTATTTATATCACAAATGATGCTCCCTCAAGTCATCAACTCCTTCCGCATTTTTAGTTGTAAATGAATATTAATTCCCACTGCGAGTAAACGTTTTTCTTCCATGTATCCAAATAAATTATTTTCACTCTTTAATAATTTTGTCATTTTATTTCAAAAACTTATCTTACATATCAAAGCTTTCTTACCCCTGCATGTTGTCCTGTGGCCTCCTCCCTTTGGTTCTTTCACAGGGCCCTGCATTGAGCAATAGGCCTGTTTCCCTGGATTATAATGGATGCTTTCCCTGATTTTAGCCCTCTAAATTCTCAGCTTCTTTAGGGCGTGGGTGAACTTATTTATGCTCCTAACAAGAAGTCAGTGTTTTCATCCACTCCTCAGCTGATGGACATTTGTGTTCTTTCCAACATTTAGCTGTGATAAATTACACTGCTATAAACATGGGTGCACATATATCACTGTGGTATGATATTTTCAATTCTTCTGAAAAAATATCCAGAAGGAGAATAGCTGGGTCACATGGACCAGTAATCCAAGAAGTACAATAGATATTGTGAAAAGGAAAGAAACTGCTCAAAAGGAAAGGGCAATTGGGATGAGAGAAAGGAGAAAAGAAAGAAGGAACGGCACATATATATATGTATACACACACACACACACACACGCACGCACACACGCACACATGCACACGCGCGCGCACACACACACGCACACGCGCGCGCGCACACACACGCGCGCGCACACACACACACGCACACACACACACACGCACACACACACACACACACACACACACACACGATAGCTAAGATAATTGTACTACTAATTTCTGTTGGTTTACTGAAAAGGGGAGTCAGTGCCTAATAAGTACGTTCTATTAACAGTTCGCAAAATGTTTGCTTCCCACCTGTAAGACTGATTCCAGAACTTAATCTTCCCCTGGTGTCATCCGAAGAGTGAAACCATGTACTGCCAGGGTCCAAGTGAAGAGGGGACTGGAACGGGGAAGAGCATCAAAATAAAGGGGTAAAAGTGAAACACAAGCCCTGCTAAACGGAGCCGGTAAATATGTACAAATGAAAGTGGGGAAATAGCCTCTAAGAGGTACATGTTAGAATACATAGGTGGCACAAGAAAAGGAATAAATAAAAGATGTGGAGAAGCTGAGAAAAAGGAATGACCAGAATATCAATAGCTTAAACTTTCGTTCATATGTGTATTTATTAAAAGGCTAATGCAAGTTACTAGTCTATCTGAAGCCAGGCTAAAGGTATCCTAAATGTGCATAGCTGATTCTAGTATTTTGCTAAGTAATTGCATTCCGTTTTTTTTTCTGAAGCTGAGAAGTGTGGCATCTTTATCATATCAGTTCACCATCAAGATTTTCGCTTTCATAACAAATGAAGTCTCGTGAACTGCAACACAGAAGCACAAGCCTCCCTTTGATTTCTCTGCTTTTCCCGCCATCTACAGAGTTATGAAAGAACATGGGAGTATTATGTTTTATTCATTCTTTATGAATTTTTAAATTTGCATTTTTAATGTTTTCCAAGGTGAGGCATAACAGAATCATGAAAGAGCCGAACATCATACTTTTACTGTTCCTAGGGTGCTCTTAAAACTCCCAGCGACTGTCTGGTGCACAGGTCAGCGCTGGCTTAACACTGCAGGTTAGTAGCATGTGTGCCCTTCTGCTCTTGAAAAATCCCTTGTTTTATTCAAGAATAACCAAGCTGTCTCCCTAAGATGTGGGAGAGATAGAGAAGTATAGAAATACACACTTCAGAAGTAAATTACTAATACTGACAGACATTCAGAATCATTACTTAGAGAAACACCAATTTATGGAGAGAAGGTCTGAAATCATGAAGTCACTGTAGGCAGTGTTTGGGCTGCCTGTGTTGACACACCCATAATCAGACAGAAGATGCCAAGTGCAAAAAAAATCTCAGAGAATAGTTTTTTAAAAAAGATGAGCTAACCAGAGTTTGATTTGTTTTGCTTTTTTTCCAGATAATTCAAAATACACTCAGGTATCACTGATCTTGTTATTTCAGTATAAGCAATATATAAAATTGAATTTTAATTCATGTGGAGGCCCTCAGACAGAGTGACTGAGAAATTTAGGTGGATTCACTGGGTCAGACTGACGGGTTGGCAGCTGCAGTTAAGAAACCTTCCCCACATGGCGTTGCCAGATCCGTTCTGAGCCTCAGGCACTGTTGCAAGAGCTGCCAGGAGAGCCTGGCGCATATTGGCTTTGTGATGGAGAGAAACAGGATCTGGGTGAGAAAAACCTAATTATTTTGAACTACTATGCTTGTTTGGTGTCTGGGACAAAGTTTCCAGACATAAAAGAAATAGAGGTAAAAATCTTCAGTACAAACATACTTGGCATTTGTTGCCTGCTGTAAGCAGAATTTAAATAAGCAATATTTGGAAATTGCGATCCATCATGTGTATTCTAATTATGATGACAAAGGGCAGCAGCATGATTTGTTTATGTATATACTGGAGACTCAAGATTTCTTCTGTTTCCATCAGAGCCCGGGTATTTGTAAGTTAGATGTACTTACTCTATTTTTGTCAATGAGAGTTTATTATTTCTTCATGAAACAAACTAATTTGTATTATTTCCCATGAGCCTCCTAGAGAGGAATTTTAGATGTTCTGTAGATATTTCTTTCCTTTTTTGCAGAGGTATTTGTATTTTATGGGTTTATGTTGTACTATTTATACTTTAATTGAGCAATGTGGCAGTAGAGGTTTTTTATATTTTTTTTGTACTGGGAATCAAACTCAGGACCTCATGCTCGCCAGGCAGGCACTGTGCCACCAAGCTGTATATCTGGCCCTCTTTCTTTTTAATTGTATAAATTTGTCTTCAGGAAGGAAAATGTCTAGAAAAGATTGAAAGTACTCTCATTTGCAGAAAATTCTTTCCAAAAGTATATACTATTTTAAGATATTTTTGTTAGAGAACCTTTCAAAATATTCTACACAGGTAATGCTTTTGAAATACATCTTTAATCATGAAAATGATCTTAAAAATCCATAATTTTTAGTACGTAATGTGACTACCAATGAATCCATACAACATCATTTTCTTTACTAACCAACATTTTATTGGATTTGGTTTGACACTTCAGCATCAATTTATCAATATGATTTTGCATGTGAACATTATTATTATTTTTTTATTTTTTTAAAAATAAAAGCACAAAAACATATTAACAAACAGACACAAATTAGCATAAAAAATAGTACAATCAAAACTGATTTACAGACAAGGTGACATGGACTCAACAGTGGTTGTTGCTTTACCTATTGATATCTTCGAAGTGTGTATATATGAACACAGATACAGACATGCAAAATGGGTCAGACAATTAATCCTCTCAACAACAGAAAAACACAAAAAACAAAAAACCAAAGACAAAAAAAAAACCAACAATAGTTGCTGCTTTGCATATTGATATTTTCGAAGTGTGTGCATGTGAACATTATGAGCGATGCAGGATGTTGAGTGAATGATGTGTGCTTCCTGTTTTCTGAAAGAACAGATTTACTGATTGGAGGGTGATGCTGAAACCTCGTAGCTGAAAAAGCATGTGTTGCACAGCTTTTATCAGATGCTATGAAAATAACTTATTGTAGGATGATTGCATATTTAAAGGACTATTTCAGATTAGTTTATACCAGTGTTGACTGTTAGAATCTTAGTGTTTGTGAGGCTGCTTGCATTACTGTTTTGTTGAAGATTATTAAGCACCAGGTGCCGTTACACAGTGGCAGGGCTCCAAAGCAGCACTCTGAGGATGGCTCTGTTCATTCCTCTGTCCCAGAGTGAAGTGTGGAAGCTTTTTTGGCTTCTCTACAAAAGAACGTAGCAGCCTCTAAAGTGTGTACTATCCCTGTGTTTGGAGTCAGAGGATATTCAAGGAAGAAAAAGAAAAAAGAAACCTTCCAAATACTCAGATATTTCATCCAGATTAAATATAGAACAATAGTATTTGCTGAGACACAGGGATAGAAAAAAGGGGAAAAAACACCCCCAAAGAAATATTCCAGTTCTTTTTTGCATTTCAAAAACCTTTGCTCTCCCTCTACTCATCCATTACCCACTGATATATTTCACAGGGTCGTACCTTGCACAGTACCTTTGAAGAAAATGAAATACATAGAAATCAACCTAATGAAGGAAATAAAAGACATTGAAAACTACCGAACTCTAATAAGGAGATCAAAGAGGATATCAGAAAATGAAATGATATCCCTTATTTTTGGATAGGAAGAACTAGTATAGTGAAAATAGCCATATTTCCAAAACTGTTACAGATTTAATGCAATGCTGATCCAAATACCAACAGTACGTCTCCCAGAATTGGAGAAAACAGTTAGACTAGCATAGCAAAAGCAATTCTGAAGAACAAAGGCAAAGCAGGGACCATCACAATCCTTGACTTGAAATTATATTACAAAGCTACTGTGATAAAAGCAGTATTAGAAAAAAAAAAAAAGGAAAAACAAGCAAACAAAACAGACCCAAGGATCAGTGGGACAGAAAATCGCACAAACAACTCCAAGCGCACTCAGCTACCATATAAGGGGCCAAACATGGTCGCTGAAGAGGGAAAGTCTGTTTAATTAATAAATGGTGCTGCAAAACCTGGCTTTCAACATGCTGAAGATTAAACCTAGATCCATATCTCTCACCACACACTAACCTAAAGATCAAGATGGATGAAAGATCTAAATATTAAAACAGAAACCCTAAATCTGCTGGAAGAGAGAGTGGGTGGAACTGTGACCATTGTAAAAGTTTCAGTCTGAGAAGGAAGGATGATAGGAAGAGGTGGTAAACAGTGTTAAAGTGGATTATGTGAGGGTATGGGTCGTCAGCTCAAAACAGAACAGCATCTATTTTTGGTTAGAGTGAAACATAATACTGGAGGACAATGGTGTATTTGGGGTATTTCTTTCTTCCTTTCTTTAATGAATAAATTATAGAAGTTGAGTACATTTATATCATTACAGGCTCCAGATAACTTTGGCTGAGAACCTTTTGTGGAAATACAGGTACAAATGCATGCAAGTTTCTAGCCTGGAGGGGATTAATTAGATTTCTTAATTCTGTGAATTGATGTGTTTTCTTTTTTCATTTCTGGAAATTCCATTAAATCTCACTTGTGTTCAATTCTCATTTTATTTTTGCTTCTACAGGTCTGATTCAGTGTGTGATTTTGTCATATCTGAATATGGTTCTTGACCTGTCTTTCATGGTTTCCTTGTCTTTCTCGTATGCTTCTAGAAGTCACTGTATGATAAATGGATCACTCGAATTATATGTAACCTGTCACCCACTTATAATTTGAGATATTGTTTTTCATTTATACCAATTCTGTTTTGATTCATATACCCATAAATGCACTCATTCATACATATTCATATATGCTTCACTCATATTGTCAAATCTTCTTTAATATGTGTATTTTCTACTTGTTCTACTTTTTATTATTAGACTATTTCAAATTATTCCTCCTATCTTTTTATTTTTTCATTTGTTTTTCACTTATAATGTTTTTTTTCTATCTGTAGAAGGTGATAATTTTTGATAGGTGGTTTGTTTCAGAAATTTTTTTAAAGATTTGCTTTTGTCAGAGATCTAAAATTTCTAGTAGAAGCTGACCACTTTGAACTAAATTCTTACCTTAATATTTTTTGAGCAGTCAGAGAGTAGGGCCTCCACACCTTTCTGTGGCCATGTGCATTTGAGTTTTAATCAGAACAGTGTTCTTTTCTTACACCAGGAGAGTCAGTTGAAAAGGATGACTGGTAGTGTATTTGTAGAAAATAAGGTAGAGATATCAAGGATATTGAACTCTTATAGACTTTTAAAACACTGGTCATTTCATTTATTTGCTTTTTGCACTGAAGAGAAATCAGTTCTGCCAGCCAGCTTCCAAGGGAGGCACCCACTTTTATCTCAACATAAGCAGAAAGAATTGTAGAATAACGCTTGATCAGAATTTTCCTTCGTAATATGTTACAATTACTGCATTTCTAAATTTAACAAAGAATTTGTAGTTCCAAGAGAGCATCATCTGTTGATATCATAATACTATTTCTGGGTAGCATAACATGGGGAACAGCACGTGTCGGATACACGTGACTGTTAAATTAGCAACATAGGGAAATCTTAACAGATACTACAGCTGTGTTTCAAAGCAATTTCAGGAGCTTCAAATCAAAATTCTCAAAATTTTCAAATATATAGTTCACATAGAATTTTATTCTATCATGTCATTTTTAGATTTGTTGCACTTTGATTAATTTCATATTTATACCTTGCTAATATTTTCAAATAGGTTAAAAATAATTCTTAAAAATGTGAAGCTTGAGACTTGTTATTGTAGCTAACATTTTATTGCCAATTGTAACTCCTTGGCGAAGACTCGGGGAAGAACTTCTGGAAGCAGGAGGCCCAGGAAAGGCTGTCCTCTGTGACATACTTGCCCTGTGATCGTGGACATACCAGTGAAACCTCAATTCGCCACTGGTAAAATAGCAATACTAGATTGTGGAAGGAATTAAAGAATTAACACATAGAAAGCACTTACTTGTCTTAAATACAGTAGTAGATAGTCTCTCAACAGCTTTGATGTTTGAAACTGAGCCCTTAATGAATTTTAGGAATCTTAAAAGTCATAACCAAATTTAGTAGTAATACGTAAAAGTTTTCATAAATTAAGATGAGAGTACAGATAAAAATCTGAGGTATAGCTGGGTGTGGTGACACACACCTGTAATCCCAGCACTCAGGAGGCAGAGGCAGGAGGATCATTACAAGTTTGAGACCAGTTTGGGCTACAATGTGAGCTCAAACCCAGCCTAAATTGCATAGTGAGACCCTGTCTCAAAAAGACAAAAAAAAAAAAAAAAAAAAAAAAGGCTGAGGTGCATTATATAACACTAAACCCATGAGGACTTCTATAAAAATGTATGGAGATATATGAATGAAATGTTAGAATATCTGAATATCAGCATATTCTTAATTTTTTTGCTGTTTTTGAACTTCAAGTTCAATGTTTGTCTTAAACATCCAAAGTCCTGATGAAATGTCAAATTGTTAATATTTCATTCTGAGAGATTTTTAGTTCTATTATTTCAGTTTCTTCTGGAAAGAATGCTTACTCCAACCAATTGCTTGATTTCCAGTATATCTTAATCATTGCATTTAAGATCATCATACTCAGATTTTGCAATTGTATTTGACAACTGTGTACAGTTTATTCCACTTTTCCAGCCCAGTTAACATTTTATGGCTCCAATAATCATGTCTGATGATTATGTCTTCACTTTGTACACCAGACAGGAGTGAAGTTCTTCTCTCATAATTTTCGAGGAATCAATTAATTTCACGATGGATCAATAATTGGCGCTCTCTTGAGATTTTTATGTGTTGTTAATTTAAATATGGAATGTATTTTGTTTTCATTGCCTATCCTAAGGAGCACATCTAAAATGCTGATAGGATTGGTGTTGCATTTCAAAGAAAATATTTGAGAAACCATCTTAATATCTTACAAATTGTTTCATATGTCTAATATAAAGACATATGCAAAATATAAATATTTAATGTAAATTATATTTTATATATGTAAAGTTTTCCTATAATTAATATAAGACAAATGCAAATTAATGTCCAGTTTAAAATTTCAATTTTTGCCTAATGTACCTCAGTTACTTCTATGCAGAATTGAAATAGTGCAATGAAAATACTGTAAAAGCATGTTTAGAAGTCTAGTTTCAGTTCTACTTCTGGCAGTAGTTACCTTAGAAATGCTGAATGAGCAATTTAATATCTATGAAGTTCTATTTTCTGCCACAGAAAATACAGATGATCACATAAAATTGTTATAATAATCATCACTTAAAGATATTACAAAATGGGGCTATGTTTGTAAAAACTTGTGACAGTGTCTAATGATCAAGTTTTATGGCAGTAATTACATGTGTCTGGCAATTAGTAATTGTTAGCACACCTGTGTGCATGCATATCAGCTTCCGGCCTTCCTAAGTCCTGGATTTCTAACACAAGCCCTACCGTGAACAAGCCAGATGAAATGCACTTTCACAGCAACGTCCGCACATGTATCTGCCAAGTGCAGATAAAATGCATAAAATAAAAACCTGCATAATGTTTCTAATCCTCAAATAGTATTATTTACTTCTCAAATATTGGTTTTCTTTGGATATTATGTTACCCAGTGTGTGCTGTCAGAATATGAACCATATGCTGTGTTTATAAACTAAAGGTGTTACCATACCAAGACAAAAAAAGAAACTTAACAAAGAAGGTACTGCATATGTTATGCCACTTTTAGAGATGCAAAGGCTCATATAAAGCACTCACAACTCTCTTTTAGAGAAACTTGTAAAGATTTACTTCCTGTGCTAGGTTAATAATACATTATTTTTTAAATGAACCCTCTTTTAAAAGATGCATTTAAGAAAATTGTGTTGAAAGTATGTTCTACTAAGCAAATTGGATGAAATTGTTGTATTATAATCCCCAGAACATTATCATTAGACCCTTTTCCAAAGTGGACGGTGCTGATAGACATTAGGTTGTGAAGAATTACATAGTGGGTATACCCCAGGTACACGTAAAGGAATGGATTTCTGCTTAGATTATAGAGTGCAGTAAAATAAGGTCTTCTATTTTGGTAATTAAATTTTCCAGCTAAGAAAATAAAAATGCATGATTAAAGAAGTATAGAAAAATTGAAATATAGCAAATACTGTTTTTAGAAGATTTAAGATTTCCTTAGTAAATTTCTTACTAGTTTTTCCTTTATCAGAAATCGAACTCGGGACCTTGTGCCTGCTAAGGAGGTGCTGTGCTGCTGAGCTATATCCTCACCTGTCTTGTTAGTTTTTTAAGCTCCATTCCCTTGTATGTAATATGACCTCTATCAAATGCTTTTCAAGCACTTAAACAGATAATTCTAGTATAAAAATAGAACAAAAATCATTTTCCCAAAACATTTCCAAATATTTATGTATTACATCATAATTTTTCTATTCATGATTGAATAAATGCTATTAAATTTTAGTATAATGACGGCTTTAAATTATGTTTTTACTTAATATATATGACTAGCAATAGAAGGAAAGGGTGAAAGGAATTATGTCAGGGAGGGACGAAGGAAAGGACAAACATGTCCAAAAGTTTTAGTTGGACAGTTGTTCCCTTAGTTGTAAAGTTGTGCTCCTTTTTCTAACACAAATTTACTTTCACCAATTACTTTGGTGGCTCACATAAAGGAAGGTTTGCATGGATGAGAAGAAGAGACATGAATGTCTTCACTTTATTGATATTTCATTTTTCACTTTCTAAATGGATTTCCTTAATATGTAATGTGATGTAAGATGGAAATTTATAGTATTAAAAAAACAGAATGTTAAAACTATTGCTGCATTCCCAATTTTTAAAAAAAGATCGGCTTTACTTGCCATATTGCAATATATGACTTGATTTCAAAAACACTTCAAATTTAGTGAAACTTGAACAAAACTGAGTTCAACTAATAAGGAAATTGTTAGTGAGTGTCTTTTCTGCTGTTATTATTGTTAATGCTTTCATAGTTCTGGCGATTGAACACAGGGTCTCATGCATGGCAGGTTAGTGCTCTACCACAGAGCAGAGAGGTCGGCTTTTCTAATAGCACAATGGATTTTTTAAAAATCACATAGGATAACACAAATAGTATTGAATTCCTATATTCATACTTATTTAATTCAGTGTCCTAGAACAGAGAGATTCATACTGCAATCTAGAAATTTAGCCCTACATGTTGGGCAGTGTGCTTCCATTTTTAAAGAATGGTACAACATTTTGCTTATAGGAGAGTAATATTAGTGTAGACAACTTGCAGATGTGTATGTGACAGTCATTTCATTGAAAACTATTTAACCCTGGAAGTTGCATAGTGATGAGGTGAAAGAATAAAACATATGGTCTTTGGTGCCACACTTCTTTGAAACCTAGCAAATTTGGTATCCACATGCATTGATGTAAAAATTTTGTCTCATATAAAACTCATTGTTTGATACCCAGTGCACAAGCTACAACTTGTCAGTGTCCACTGCCCTGTGGCTTGCTCTCCTTTCCAGCCAGAACAATTTGAGACATCTTGTCTTTGGTTCTTCTCACACCTCCTAGAACTAATTAACCACAAGAACCAAGGTACCACTGTAGTTCTAATCCTAGTTGTAGTTAAATTCTGGTTCTAATGAAAGCAGTGAATACACAAAAGTAGGTATGATTTATTTATATCTCTATCTGTACATTTACATTGTGTTTTTAACTGAGACCAATATGATTCCCCAAAGTAATAAACTGATTCTCACCACAATAAACAACGTGAGGTGTACAGAGCAAATCCTTAAAGTTTCTCAAATGATTCTTCTGAGATTACAATGCACATAGTTGTGAGACAGAAGCTCTCAATTTTAACCTAGTCTTATTTTTGCCAGCTTTTGGTGTTCTAGCTATTAACTTTTATAGATCTCATATATTTTTATGGTAATCATTCAGCTTTGTGTTTGATAAGTAGCTAAACTTGTATTCCTTAAACAAATGCAGGCATAAATTACCAAGAGGCTTCAAAATCTATAAAAACTTTGAACAGTGACACTCTCAAAGCAGAAAACATAAACAACACTATGGGTCTCCCAGGCTTTCACAGAAAGCAACTTGGTCAAGCAATGACCACGACTCATCCAGACAACTGACACTTACTGAAGAATTAGAGGTGCTGCACATGGTTCCAAGGTAAATCCTGAGGAAACTTAACTGACCTTGATAAATAAAAAAAATTGATAAACACAGGTATCGACTTAATTTGCTCTTGAACATCCGGCAGACAACTATAACCACAAGAGTTTTAAAATAATTGCCAACCCTTTGAGTAACTGATCACTGTTCTGGGATAATGCATTCTACAGGGTAAAATTGCTACATGCAGGGATTTCACATCTTTGGACTGGACTATCTTTAGCCTAAATCAAGAAAGTTTATCTAGAATGAAAAATGTTCGAAAATAAAAGTTTTCTATAGCACCCTCCCAAAACAGCCTGGCCACCCACCACTTGAGAAACTACAAAACAGAAAAGAGGGAGGTGTTGGGCGCTGTGGAAGCTGGAGCTTGACCACATGTATGGGGTCAGAGCAAGGCCAGCCTCAAGAACACAGAGAGCCCAAGGCAAGCCATGTGGACAGGATGTTAGGCGGAGGGGTTCCATGTGACACTGAACCTCCCAGGTGTCTAAGCAACCACACTGCAGCCATTGGTGCCCTCCTCCTCTTTCTTCCTTACTTCCTCTCCCGTCAGGAGAGCAGGGTGCACCAGCCTCAGTTTTCTGTAAAACAAAAAAAAGCTATCAATTTATGACAATGTTTTTGGATAAGAAGACATCAACTACATTGCCTATTTGAAAAAATTGATATGTTAACCATTTTTTACAAAGTCATCCAAAAGGTAGCACAGTATTTCGATAGTATAAATAACCTCTCTCAAATTTATGCAAAGACAAGTGAATAGTTCTATATTCATGTAAGTCCAAGGTCACCAGATTATATGATTCATGTGTAAAAGATAATTACAAAGATAGTTTTCTTAATTTTTTCTTTCACTTATAGAACAATTTTCATTCAAGCATTTTGGTGCACCTTTTACATTTTGTTAAGGGATATTTTAAAAATTTTTTCTGTGAGTACCTGAGTACCTATTTCTTGAAAAATATTAATTTTTATTCAAGCATAATGGAAATAATATCATAATATAGCAATAGAGAATATTTCCAAAATAAACTCATATATTCAGTAAACTTTCAATTATCACATAAATGCTATGCTTTCTAAAATATACTTATATAAAATATCTAAGTTTAAGCAATATACTTGAACAATGAATCATAATCTCCTAGTTTATATACTTAATAAAAATATAAATATTTTTCTTCTAGAAATAGTTCAGCTTTTATAAATTTAGATTTTAAAATAGATGAATAATTTTATGTTTGGTGAGTGATGTCATTTAATCCATTTGATTATGTAACTCTATTATCCAAATTTGAAAAAAAGTCACATATGTTGTTAAAGCAAACAATATTTTCATGGTAACTATCAAAATGGGCATAGACATTCCTGAACAAGTCTTACAATTGCATCAAATTATTTATTTATATTTCTACCATTTGAAGTTTGTCAATTTTTTCCTCTAATATTGATTCATATTAAAGTCTCATTTCCTAAAAGGTTTAATAGACTTTGCAAATAATAATCAGCAGAGTGGCTGTGAGATTAACCTCTCAGGTACAGTACACTGCTGCACTGTGCTTGGGAAGAGGGACTCAGAAGTGTGTAATTCGGCATCATCCTCCATATCTCTTTTTGTCTCCTTGCTTTTGTATATCACGAAAGTGGTAGTATCTGTTCCTATGCTTGCTGCAAGGGTCATGTTGCTGCTGATGCTTAGGAAGGGCTCAGGACAGGGCCAAGGGCATCATGACCATCAAAAACTGCTCAACTATTTCTACCACAAGATAATTTTGTATATTTGTTGAACAGTAAGAAAACAACAAATTTAATTAAAAACAAAAAATTATGAACACCAGTTTAGTGTTAGATATAAAGAAAAATTTCATTCAAGTATAAGACATGAATAATTGCAAAATCATTTCATCTTGAATTGTGCTTTTATTATACTGTGTGTTATTTGAAATTTGTGTAAAAATTCTCTTTTAAAGAGAAATAATAGGGCCAGGGATATAGTTCAGTGGCACAGTATCTCTCAGGCAAGCATGAGGTTGTGAATTCGATTCCTGGTACAAAAAAAAAAAGAGATAAATAATAGTTTCTTTTAAACGCAATGACACTGATAATATAAAAGGCGTGATTTTTACAGTGAAGTTTCCTAAAGATTTCTAGAAATTAATATTTAATGCTACTGCAGGAATATGTTATAAAACTCTTCAGTGAATTGAACTTAAAGAGAAAAATGAGATAAAGAATAAAGTAAAAATAAAGCTTAATTTCTCTGAAATAAGTTTTACCCATGCCCACACAAAAATACAGAAATTAATTTTAATTCATAAATTTAACATATATGTTCTTGCTTACTATCTCTTTGAAGCTGATAATGTGAAATACTTCTCATATGCAAATGAAAGTTGGATTTGTCAAATTAGACAGAATGGCCTAGTTTTCTTTATGTGAGGATACTACCGAGCATTTGATTTGAAATGTTATAGTCTGATCATACTGTGTACAGACACCTGAAGTGTCTTCAAAATTGAATGATACTGTCCATAAAATAAAACAAATAGGATTTTCCCCATAATTTGGTACACTGCTTAAAATAACTGTGTAAAACAAATTATGTCCTGCAGCGGGATTTTCTTAAATCTTGGAAATTTCTCTAAAATGTTCAATATTTCCTTCACATTTGATAAAATGATCACTTTAAATGTTGTCAGCAGCGAGAGAAAACGTTCTTTATTTTAGGACTTTGATCTCGGGAAAAGGCTGTGCGTTTCGTTTACTTCGATGTGGAATGTGCGTAGAGATGAGGCGCTGCGTACCAGTGGGCGTGGCCTGGGTAAGGTCTAAATGATCAAAAATGCTTCAAGACTGGACGCTCTGCTTTTCATGCTATTGATCCCAAAACCCTGAGTAAAATTTGGTGCGTTTCTTCAAATATTTTGCCAACTGTTACTTCACAAATGGGACACATATTCTTAGTGTCCCATTTAATTGTCAGTTTAATTTAGTAATCCATTAATATTTATCAAACACTTAGCATGTGTCAGACATTGCTATAAACGCTGAGAATTGAACAACGTATTATCACAGAAATTTACATCCTGTCAGGGTGGAAAATTAAAACCTAATATAAGTACTGTGTTCAGAGACACAGATAAGGCTGTGTGTAAAGCGCTGTGAGCAAACAGCGATTGACAAACCGTAAGCGTCCTACCCCATGGTGGGGACATTTCCAGGAAGAGATGATTAAAGCATAATAATCAGGATAGAGTTATTCAGAGTTGAAACTAGAGTTTCCATTTGATGCTTGCATTTGATTCTTTGGCAGTGACCAGTTCACGCAAGTTTAATAAAGAATGAGGAAGCAGGGTACAGTGGCCTCTGCTTATGACCCCACCACTGAGAGAGACCAAGGCACAGAGACTGCAAGTCATAGTCCTGGGAAAACTAGTGAAGTCATGCATCAAAATAAAAATTAAAAATGATAATACAAACGGCTGGCAATGCACTTTAGGGGTAGAATGCCTTTGGGTTAGATCCCCAGTACTGGAAAAACAGAAAAGGAAAAGAAAAATGATCTATGAGGACAGTTACAAAAGTTAAGTGGACAAACTGATTTTAATTATATATATGTATTGATGTAAGGAATATATATTTATGTTATTTTAGAGACAAATATAAGCTATGAGAAGCAAGTTTTAAGATAAATGCAAATGATTGTGAGGTGCAAAGCTTAACAGCATAACTGGCTCAATGTCCTTTAATTGACTCATTTAGAACCTTCTTGGACAGTGGCGCCGGAGTGGACGTGATATAACACACAAAACGAGGGGCATAAGCACTCATGAACTACAAGTTTTTTCTTGGAACTTCATTTAACCTACACATTCATATTTGTCTCTGAAGCTGGTGCCACGTGATTTATAAGGAAGATGTGTCCCCTGGATTTTCCTGGGTCACTTAGTACTGACACGGAGACGGAATATAAGAGCACAGCAGTCTTAATGCTTTGCAGTTTAGAGATAAATAACAAACAGAGCTTCTTTTGAACGCCTTTGACGTTATATTCTCTTGGCAGTTTGAGTTCTTAATGACTTCGCTGTTCACGTGATTTTGCAAAGCACCCCGTTGGCATAACCTCATAAATACCTGTGTGGAAAAACAAAGGGTCGCCAGAGATGAAAACAGTTCATGTCATCCTCAGCAGCTATTGTTTTTCGGGTAGTGTGTTTCTGATGCTTTCTTATAAGAGCACATGTGCCATTGAATATGTGTAAAGGAGGACATACTTTCAAAAGTATGACTGCCTAATCTCCCCGCAGACTCCGGGGTGGGGCCTAGTGATTTCCTGTCTATACACACTGTTCACTGATCTGGCAAAGAAAATTGCCAAAGTGAGTAAATAAAAATTATTCTATTAGCTATGCTTAATTAACACAAATAAAGTTGATGAACCTTGTGTTAAGTGTGGTATTGTGAGTGTTGCATTTTATAAGCAACCCTTGTCATGTATGATTTATTAAATTAGTTGGTCTGTAAACATTAACTGAACATCAGGTACTGTATTCAGCAGAGACTTTGCTGTGTGCTGCCGACTCAAGAGTTTTTTGAAGGAGTTACACAGCCTTTTAGGAAATGCATTAAAATATATTAGTGTGGGGAGGAACAACAGATGTACTGACCAATGGTTATAGAGATTTTCAGAGGATGGGCTGCACAGACTGACTTGGTTGATGCACAGAAGGCCCATGGGGAATAAAGAGTTGTGTGGCAGATATTAAGCTTTTACATATGGCATGATTTATTATTAAATATATGGAGCCTACATTGATGGAATAAATAATAGGATGGTGTCTTATAACATCTTTTGGCCATGAGTTGAGTATGGAGGTTTGGTAATATACAGCAGTCTCATCCTGAAATTCTAGTTCTACAATACAGTAACTAAATGACTTCAGAGAACAGAGTTCTGAGTCCTGTATTTAACTGTAAGAACAGAGTGATACTATACTTATATCTGATGGTATCCTGAAACTATAAGTTGTCCGTTTTTTAAAAAATTTTATTTTAAAGACAAAAGAATGGAGACATATGAACCAGAAAAGCCGTAAACAATACAGAAAATACAAAGTTATACAGAATATAGTAGGGAATTAGCACTGGATGTTGTATTACATAGTTATCTTCACATTAGTTCACACAAAGACATTAAAGGAAATACCAAATTATAGAGAAGACAGTAGGGAATTAGCACTGGATGCTGTATAATATAAAGTTATCTTCACTTCTGTTAATACAAAAACGATTGAGGAAATACAGAATTATAGAGAACATAGAAGGGAATTAGCTCTGGATGCTGTCCTACATAATGTTACCTTCACCTTTGTTACTCAGTTACACAGATGATGGCCCATTTGATCATTCAGTTTTCTCATCCCTCATCTCCATTGCCCTACCACTCAATCATTCATCTTCCCTGTGATAATAACTGTACTCCTGGGTTTATCTATATCCTTGGACTCTCACCTTCGGAAGAGATATAGCTGCCTCAGACTATACTGTAACATACATGGGTATATACAAACTGCCATGGTTGGAGGTGGGAAAGCACATATGCTCACAGCAGGCCTCCTGGCTCCACCCTGTCATCGTGCTATGGGTGGGGGTGGGTCCAGTCCATGAGGTGCCCTGAGTGGGGCCCTCAGCGGAGCAGCCACCAGGCCCACTGTGGAGCAGCAGAGGAGCAGCCGTGGGGCCCTCAGTGGAGCAGCCGTGGGCCACGCGCCCCCATGGGGCGCCCTCTGTGACCCTTTTGGCTCTGTCCCATTGCCTTGATGCCAGAGGCCCTTTCTTCTCCTCCCACCTCCTCCTGATCTCCAGCATTACCATTCCCCACCCCTTGCAGCTGGGCAATGGGTCTCCGAAGCTGAAGCTGAGAATGCCAAAACGAGGGCATGGGCCAAGGGTGTGCTTTGAGCGGCGACCTCCTCCCTCTCCATCTCGTCTCCCTCCGACTGCGCCATGGCAGATCTGCGATCCCCTCCTCCAGAGGAGGTTTTGCTTAGACTTTCTGAGGGTTTCAGTTCCCATTTCAGATCCTTCCCGAGTTCAGGATATCCACCTCTTTCCTTTCTGTCCTTCACATGTTGCTATATTCCTATGTCTGAGTGGCATTCCTCTGGGAGGTTCTCTCTCTGCTGCCTACCCAGTCGCCATGGGTTCATACAAGGTTCCTGTATGCAAGCAGTATGGGGACACTCTTGTTGCTTGTATTAGTAGTTTGGGGTGAGTCCTGAAGCCTGTGGACTCGTCCCATTGCTGTCAGGAACAGGTGGTGATTGTACAGGGCACCAAGGCTCAAGGTGCTCACAGAGGGCGTTCAGGGTGGGAGCTGAAGCCCAGTAACTCAGTTCATGCTTCCTGCTTGATGTTGGAGTGAGAAGGGCGTGGGGCCGTGTGATCCACCTCCATCTGCAGCTCTCTCTTGCTGTTGCGCTCCAGTTCCCATTTGTTCCTTGGCTGGATCCCTGGGAGTTGCTGTGGCTCTGATATCGCTGCTGATGCACCCCACCACTCCCCACTGGCAGCCGCCCACACAGTGGAGAGGCAGGAGGCCACAGCCTCGAGGCAGGCATAGAGCTGGGTGTGGAGGGATGTGTACTGGCTGCTCTGGCTCCACCTTGCCTCCAGGTGCTGATTGGGAAGGTTGCCGCAGGGTGGGGACTCCGATTCAGTGGCTGTTGCAACCTCTCATCCTCCCACTGGATTTGACAACAGTTCCCAACCACCATTGCCTCTTTTCCTGGCTGCACCCTCTCCTCTCCAGACCTGGTCCAGCTCTTGGAACTCCGCTCTCCCCTGGCCGAGTCGGGAGGCTTCCATGAGCATGGGTCTCCGAAGCTGAAGCTGTGATTGCTAGAACGAGGGCTTAGGCCAAGAGTGTGTTTGAAGCAGTGGCTTCCTCTTTCTCCGTCTCTTCTCCCTCCAACTGTGCCGCGGTGGCCCTCTGATCCTTTCCTCCAGGAGAGGTTTTGCTTGGTCTTTCCTAGGGCTTCAGTTCCCATTTCAGATCCTTCTTGGGTTCAGGGTACACACCTCTCTCCTTTCTGTCTTCATGTTGCTATATTCCATTGTCTGGGTGGTAATCCTCTGGGAGGTTCTCTCTCTGCTGCCTACCCGGTCGCCATCTTCCCAGAAGTCTCCAGGGAGCCCAGAACACGGTGGAGTAGATGATGAGCGAAAACTTGAGCCAGAGGTAGGAGAAGCGCGCGCAGTAGCGCACCTGCTCCCAGTCCCCGCGGTGCACCCTGGCTCGAGGCCCTATCTGCTGTCACCCCAAGTTGTCCGTTTTTTAACAACATGTGCAGAAACTACTGAATAGTTTTTACAAAAGTTTGTTTACTAGTAGCTTTCATGTGGAAATGATTCCATGTACTGTACCAAAGTGGACTTATATTACTGTATGTTATTTGATAGTAACAAATAGAGATAAATAGAATTCTTTATGCATTGAAAATGGTATCTTGATCCTACAGGGAGAAGTGTCAGTATAAAACCAGTAATGCAATGGAGTATTCATGTGTATGGTTGTATAATACGGACTTCCTGTTGAATATGGTAGCTTTCATGTTAAAGAGTTAGATAGTCACAAAAAGAGGAAACAGCATTGTGGTATAGCTCAGGTATTCCTCCTTGAAATTCTATTTTTAGCTGAAGTTCTTGCACTTCTTTAGGTAATGAGACAGTTGGTATAAATGGTGGTTTTTAAAGTAACAGAGGTTGTAAGAGTTCCTGGGAAATTAAGTGCTAGGAAAAATATGACCAGCAGTGTTGGGATCAGGAGTGTTGGGAAAAGTGATGTGGGGTCTTAACAAAGGGTATACAGAAAGGTAAGAGGACACTCACCTCAGCAAGCTGACAGGTATGGCAGGGCCCAGACACCTGAATATTAAAGACTATAAAGCAGATGGTAAAACCATCCTTTTAAAACAAATATTCTTGCCAGTGCTAAAAACAGTAAATATATAACTACAAGGTCTATGTATCAGCAAAGGTTTCCAGAGAAACAGAAGCAGAGGATTCCCTATGTGGGGGAGGGGAAAGGGGTGTTGAGAATCAGCAGAGGCAGAGACTTTGGAGGCAGAAAAGTTATCATCTGCCATTGACAAGCTAAACCACGGGGAAAACTGGACAAGTGGCATAATCTAGTGCTCATCTGAACGCCTGAAAACCAGGTGAGACAACTGTGCAAGTCCATGTCACAGCTGAAGCCCCAAGAGCCAGGAACACCTGAGGACAAAGGAGGGTGGTTGTCTCCGCTCAAGTAGGGAAAAAGGGTTTGTCCTTCTCCACATTCTTGTTTTCTGCAGGAATGGTGCCCACTCACGTGATTGAGGGATACGCCCTTCACTGAAGCTTCTGATTCACACGCTAGTCTCTGCCCAGAAGCCCCTCACCCAGAAATGCTGTCTAGCCAGTTCTCCGGCCAGTCATGCAAGGACAAGGCTACTTCCAGAGTTAGAGTCTATGACTACAGGGAGGACAAATGCTGCCCTATGCAGAGCAGCAGTGGCCCGGTGTAATTAATGCACCAACATCTATCGGGCTGATCTCACCTGAGGGGGGAAGCCCTGTCACAGGCACGTTTGGCCAACCAGTCTATTTACACATTGGATAGTGACAGGGTTCCTGAAGGGAAGAGGCTCACTGGTGGCATTGGAATGAGTCATTCCACCCGCTTGATTCTGTGACTCCTCCCATGCTGGCATGAGGCTTATGTGGGCATATCCTATCATCAGTAATGCTGCAGTGAATGTGGGAGTGCAGGTAACACTTCAAAGGTATGCCTTACCTGCCTTTGGATGTATGCTCACAAGAGTTATTACTGGACTATATGGTAGCTTAATTTAAAACAGTTTGAGGAGCCTTCAAGCTATTTTCTATGGTTGTATGCACATCCATGGAAAAAGTGACCACTTTCCTTGACATCTTTCCCAATGCTTCTTTTTTTAGTGATAGTGATTCTCACAGGTCTGAGATAATATCTCAATATAGTTTTAATGTGCATTTCCCTAATTTTTATAACATTACCCTGATGAGCTACTATCCATTGTCCATTATATATTTGTTAAACATGTAAAAAACTATGCTGACTCACAAAATTACTAACAATGCCTAAAAACAGTACATGCTCGAAACTTTATTACCCGATCACTATGAAAAGCCTTTCTGATTCATTCCACAGGCTGACAGGACAAGCAGGCTTTATGAAATTGGTCTATGTAATAGCATATGGTTAACAATTACAGAACTATTTCAAAATGTACTAAAATTTTTAAATCATTGCAATCTAATCATAGAAAGTAGTTCTAATACCACATATCACTCTAAACATACAACTACTCTGTCATCTTCTATGGAAGACAATTTCCTGTGCACTGTCCTATGCAATGAAACTCAATAAATTACATGCCAAAACCCTGAGAAATGTGCTATTTCTTGAATGGGTATTAACACAAGGATTGTGTTTTAGTGTCTGTGCTGCCAAAGCAAGCACAGGATGTGTTTTAAAGAACATTTTCTTTTAGTAATTAAAGCAATAACTTTTTACATGATGATATATATAAGAAAGGAAACCATGCCAAAGTTCTAGAAAAGTATTTTTGCTAAATATGTTTGGAAGCAAAGGAAGGTAGACTAGCGGAGAGATAAAAATTGCCATGCCCATATCACATTTATATTTTATATATAAACCACCTATATGTCTGTTCACAGAACTGAATTCCCATTCATCAAATGAACAATATCAGGCAATGAGATGAAGTGTCCTAATAAATTTTATTTTTTATTTTTTATTCTTATTTTTTGTCTTTTTGAGACAGGGCCTTGCTATGCAGTTCAGGCTGAGCTCACTTTGTAGCCCAGGCTGGTCTCGAACTTGCAGCGATCCTCCTGCCTCAGCCTCCCGAGTGCTGGGATTACAGGCGTGCGCCACCGCACCCAGCAACCTAATAAATTTTTTTTAACCTAATAAATTTTAATAGCACAACAAAAAACAGTTCAACAAAAAATGCTTCTTTTAATTAATATTCATATTTTGAAGAGGGTAGAGTGATCACTCAAGGGTGTTTGAAAGCTGTTGGTGAGGCCGGTTCCAGTCAGTGCTTCCCCATTTCAGTCACAAGCCACCGGAGGGGCTCCGTGTGCTCTTTTCTTGGGTGCTTTCTGTACTTACTTGTGGCCCATCCTACGGTGCAGGGTGTTACCCTTTTCTTTTCTTTTTAAACCTCTATGCCTGTATTTTTTCTTACAATTGTATTTTTTCTTCTTGCTTCAACAACACAAGCTAAATTTACTGGTGCTGTTTTTGTCTCTCATGAACCATTTTGCATTATTTTTCTGCTCCACTAAAACATGAATATACCCATGCCAGAAAATTTTTGAAGTAGTTCTCTTCCAAGATCTTTGTAATGCCTTAAAACTAGATTTTTTGTTGCTGTGGTTCACATGGTATCCATCTCAATCATACCATTGGTTATTGATTTGACTAAATGAGTTTGGAAGAAGGATACATTGAAAGTTAGACATACCTCATTTCAATCCCAGACATATTTAATCAATATGCAAAAAAATGCAAAGTGACATTGTATTTCTTCTCAGCTTAGTTATATGGGGATCGTTAATTATCTTTGAAACCTTTTGTTGAGAAGAGATGATGTTTACCCTTCGCACAAGACAAGGGTTCATAAAGGAGTCACCTTCACTGTCATTCCGAGCATTTCCTTTTACACTGACTGCAGTTAGTTGAAACCTGTATCTGAATATCTGCGCGTGCTGTGGCAAACTGGAGTAACTTGTAGATGTGTATCTCAGTTCCGGCCTGTGCAATACAGTGGCAGGAAAAAGAAAACTAGGATTCAGATTCTGTAAGTTTTGATCTCCAAATGACTTGAGTGGGCTCACATATTGTGGCTATTTATGGTGTTGTTTAGTTAATAGGCTGATAATTTAGTTATTCCACATTTTACAGGTGAGGAAGCCATAGCCCTCCTCGTTGCAATCAGGAAATATAAAAGCCAGAGATAAGCAGACAATACCTGGTGAAAACTGATGTCAAACTTCACCGTAAGGCATCATGATGGGTGCCCCTCTGAATGTCACAGAGTAAATTAAATCGGCATAGATTTACTCATCCATCAAGCCCGAACTTTACACAGCATATCCCATGTTCCAGTAGGCTGGGTAGCTGATTTTCAGAAGTTAGTATCGAGTTTTTCTGATTTTTCTATTAAAATACTTCATCTCATTCCAATATACATCAATGGTGTACTTAACGCCAGCGCTATGGTCTTCAGAAGGAAATGTTTAGAGCTAGAATGGGGTGGGCTGAGTGCAGCCAGAAGGGGATGCACAGAGGACAGAACCGCACAGAGGACAGAACCACGCCGGTGAAGGCAGAGTTGAAGCCTGGTGCATCTGGGTCAGACAGTACTCGTGATTCAAGGAGCTGAGCAAATCACATTCATTATGCTCACAATTTTCTTTGGAAAAAGAGTCTAATGTCAGTGCGAAGGCAGGCTTTTTATTTATTTATTTTTTAATTCCTACCCTAGAGAAACCCACCCAGGTCACTGTGCCGCTTAAAAAGAAGCAAAGTTAAGTGAAATCTGAAGATTTCTCTTTTAGTCTCAAAATAAAAAGAATATTTACCTGATTAAAACATTAATTTCAGTAGAGCAGTTAAGTTTAAACTATAGTACATGTCTGTATGTGTTCAAATAAGCTTTCTTTTCAGATAATTTCATTATGATGAACTCTTTCAGATTTTACTCTCAAGCCAGGAATATATTATGGAATCATTTTGTGCACTCTGGTGTTTTCTGTTCTCTGGTCTCTTTAAATTTTGTCTGTCCTAACAGGTTACACTTTCAGGTGAATGGAGGAATAAAATGGGTTTTATAAAAAAATTCATCAGCAGATTAAATACTGGAATTAAGGGTAAACATGAATGGAAAATACTGTAACATTTCAAAACTTTTAAACCAAAATATTATTTTTAAACAAAAAGTTACCACCTTTGAAGCAGTCGTGATTTAGTTATTGCCATTTATGTGGTTTTTAAAAATCAGTGACTATTGGAACACTGGTTTCCTGTATGTGGCAGAGAGGCAGTGACTTGTTATTTAGAAAAGCCAGTTCATCCTTACAGGTTTCAGTGGTAGCAGTTGCTTCTCTTCAGTGGGACACCCACGCAAACTGGTCTTCAGCTTTGAATATATAGAATTTAGAATCCTTGGGGGATCATTCACCAAGGTAATTTCATTTATATAGTGGCTCACTTTCATAATCTTACATGTGATTAATATATAAACAGATATTATGCATATTTCCGTGTATTTGCCTGAATAGCTCTAACTTTTATGCAAGCCATTTTCTTTCTGATCATGCTTTGGAAAAAACAATGAGGAGAAAATAATTAATGACTTGGGACTAAAAGCAGAGCATCCCAAAGGGGATCTCATGGAGTTTAGATATAAGAGAATAAACCTGTACTGCCCTCAGCCAGCGCTGAGGAGTCCGCGCTCTCCACTTTTCTCCCTCTGGGAAGATGCCTGTTGATACTGTTAAATTTCCCATCTTTAGATTTTCATTTCTGTAAGCAGCGCGTACAAAGAACATTTTTCTTCAGTGAGCATATTTTCTTAGGTAGAGTATTGAAAAAATCATTTCATTCACTTATTCAATTATAAGCGACTCTAACTAGTACAACCTTAAAATTTTTATCATGGTCGCATATCATCTATGTCACCAAATTTCAGATCAGCACATTAGCAGGAATGTCTAGGGACAAGGAGTGTTTCTCCAGATGGCCCGAAACAGCCATGGAAAGATCATCCTGCCTATTTTCATGCTAAAATTGTAAGAGTAGCTTAGCGTCGGGATTATTGTATGTATATATAATAATTCCCATATATTACACTTATATAATAATTCCCATATATTATGTTATATGTATATATAAATTATATTGTGTTAGCCACAAAAGTGTATGTAGCAGAAAAGATCAAATTTGGGTCAGAATTTAAAAGATGATGTTTTGTTCATGAAGAACTGCTAGCACATATTACCTATTATCTATTACCTATTATAAAAGTTCAAAAGAACAAAAACATTTCAAGTGGCTTTGTCTAACATATTAATTTTCGCTATACATAATTAAACCTCTCAGCTGTATAAAATTAAAAGGGCTGCCTTCAGTCCAACAATTGGCCAGTGAGGAAGGGAGTTAAACTTGGCTTTTGCCCTTATTTAGCGGTACCAGCCCAGAACCACTGCAAGGGTAACACTGAGGAGTAAAAGCGCACAGCCCCTGCGTGCCTGATTAGCTCCTCTCCCACAGCAGCCAGTTTTTGTTAAGCACAGAATTTAAAAGAGGCTCCTGACTTTGATACTTTTAAAATAGAAAAGGAACCATATTCACAATCAAGGAATTATCCATTACTTTATGAGGGCATTCCTTGCTTTGCCATAAGAGGCCCACTCTGTAATTCTACCTTTCCCATCACCATCATCACTGTGCACCTTATATTTGTGTGCAGATGTCCTCGTTTCCCTGGCAAGTACCTATTCAAGCCCTGCACCTTCCTATGAAATGTGTGATTCGTTTCTCTTGTATTAGATTTAAATGAAAACGTTACTTAGAGGATGATTTCATCGCTTTGATTCTGTCAGGAATTCAGAGTCCCTTAGTAAGATAAACCTATGAGTTCAAATTAGCTATTTTATTATTGGCAATAATAGCTATTACTGGGACCATTTTGACTAATCTTTTCAGAAGTTACTAATTATTTTCATTCGTAACTTCCGAGATAAAATAGTATTTTTATTTCAACTAGTGTAGGAGTTTGCCAAGTAAATGAAATTGTAAAACATCTGTGGGCAGTGTTGGTGTCACTACCAGCTACCAGGACAGTCTGAAGGCGGCACCTGCTCTCCTAACACATGCAGAGAGGGACGTGCAGCACAATGGTGCTTTTCCCTGTGACTGTTCTTTGTATTTCCTTTAGACGATGTTCAAGCATGAAGAACTTGCAAAAGAGTTGTTCTGAGGAAACTGTGAAGTTCGTAGGTTATAACTCATATTTATGACAAATTATAACATTAAAAAGTCACCCTGTTTAATGATCTCACTGGATTTGTAGAAAGCACTGCCCCTAATGTTCTCATTTCATGTCTACATTTTTTTGTGGGGATGCATATTTTGGGCAAGTTAGTTCTTCTACCTTTACCAAGGAAACTATTTGCATAAATGCTATTGCTTTACCTTAAGATTCATTGCAGAATGATTCCTACTAATATTAACCCTGTGTGGATTCGGGTTAAGGAACAAGCCAAGTGATTGTTGGCCAGATTCCGTACCTGTACATATTTGCTTCTCCAATTCTCAAATCAAACTGGCTGACTAGTCATTTAACCTCTACTATTATTCATAATTAGATAATAATTCTGTTGCCTTTCTGTTGGTATATTTTTAAAACTCTCAAGTTATGTAGAAGTTGGACCAGGAAAGTTTAACTGTAAATTAAAAGAGAGGAAATATTGGCTAGTGTTTGCATTTTCAAGGAGTGGTCAGGGATGAGGGTCTAGCTCAGCACTATGGCACCTGCCTGGCAAATGTGAGGTCCTGAGCTCACTCTGAGGGACCAGAAAAGAGAAAGTAAGAAAAGGACTTGTCTTTAGTTTACGGCCAAGGTTAACTGCACATTTCTCATCTTTACATATCGGTGAAGAGAGCTTACTTTTATTTTTTAAATCTTAAATAAGAAAAAATGCTGTCAAAAATAAAACTGCTACTATATGAAATCATTTTTAATTGGGGGGTGTCCAAATGTGGTCTTTTTAAAAATTGTGTTAGTGGAGACAATGTTTTGTGTTTCACTTTCTCATGTAAATCCCAGTGAGGTCTTATGTTCATGTTGATTTTATATAAATTTCCATTCTCTGTAAAGAGAGTACATTATGATTAAGTAATGAAATATTTGACCAAATTGGAAAGAAGCTATTACATCCAATTCAGTTATAAGCATTTACAAAAGCTTCTATCACAAAATATCAATTATGGAATCCTATGCATAGAAATCAAGTACTCTTAAACTATATGGAACAATATACTTCCTATGTCAAATACAGAATCATTTTATTTTAAGTGTTTTTTCAAAGTGTGCGAGCTCATCAGTAAAGCAATCTCTGCAGCTATGAAATGCTTAGACATATGACATTGTAATTTGAGGTTAATGTAATAAGAATAATCAATGAAATTTACCATAATGTACATAACATTAAATTTCCCTTTAAACATTAGATGTATGGTAATCAAATTCAAGCACCAAAATTGCTATTTTGAGCCATGTGTGATAATACTGAGTTGTTCATATATGCCTTTCTAATGACAGGAGTAAAATGAATGGGAAAACTCAGTAGTGGCTCTGGCAATTGTTGTGTTAAATTTTGAAGTGCGTTATTGGGTCTCAGTTATCAGTCTGAAGCAGAATAACATAAGACACAAGAAAGTGCAACTGGGAAAATAGAAATGAGTCTATGGAATGTGTGGAAAATATATTCCAAATCAATGGATTGCCATTTTACTTTGAAAGATGGCTTTTTATAAACTTTTAAATAAATAAACAGTGTTTGGAAGACTTGAGTGTTTCTTTTGTCAAATTTGTTCTTGTAGAAAAATATATGTTCTATTGCCTAATAAAATATTGTTTACCAATGTATTAAGTTTATCACTGAGCAGTTTTAGTGTGTCTTCTTCTGAAGTTAAAACTACAAGGTAAAATGGTGCCTGGTATTTGAAGTTAACAGTAGAGTGATACTGTTTGTGAGTTTATTAAAACAATCTACATAAAGCCATCAAATACAGTGAGATTAATCAGCATTCTTCAGCTTTTATGCTGCAGTTTGCATGACTTTTAAATTCACTACACATTAAAAAGACTAAGTAGTAAACTTTAGCACAAGTTGATTGACTTCAGACTCTGAAAAATATCTCTTGATAGAGTAAAATACAAAATGACAGGAGTAATTTCAAATAAATCTATGCAAATTAACCATAATATTTGTAGTAGGATCATTTTTACTAATAAGAAGCAGAACATTAATGAATACTCAGCAAACAAAATGGACTTAGAGGTTCAAATTAGCTATGCAGATGGGTGAAGGTCATACAAAATTATAAATGTTTAAATATAACATTGTTCTAACTTTTTAAACATACTGGACAGTGAGTAATGGCAATTGTGGGATAACTTTTCTTGTATGTGAGGCTTATTTTTCTATAGAAATATGCATGTACAACAGATGGATTACAGCGTCAATTAATCAAGCTGTCCATTAGTGTACAGGTAAAGTTGTTTCCTCATAGTGTTTTCTTTTTGGAAGCATCCATTTTACAAAGATGAGCTGTTGGTTTGTTTGCTTTGTAGTTTGTCTCCTTCAAATTTATTTTTATTGTGGTAATTATATATAGCAGAAAATTTATCATTTTACCCACTTCAAATGTACAATTCAATGGTATTTAAATCGTTACTTTTGTCCAACTGTCACCACCACCTTTCTGCAGAATTCCTTTCATATTGAAAAACTGACTGCATCCCATTAAACTATAGCTCCTTATTTCCATATCCCATAAGCCCCTATGACTCCTTATTGTCTTTCTGCCTCTGATTTTGACTACTCTAGATAGCTTGAAGGAAATCATACAGTATTTGTCTTTTTGTTTTTGACATATTTAACTTAGCATAATGTCCCCAGGGTTTATCCACATTGTAGCGTGTGTCAGAGTTTCCTTCTGTTTTAAGGTTGAATAATATTCCATTGTATGGGGGGCCACTTAGGGATACATTCTGAGTAATAAATCATTTGGCAATTTCATCATTGTGTTAACATCACAGAGTGCACTTGCCCAAACCTGGGTGGCCCAGGCCAGTGCTTGACATATCCTCTTTCATGTAGGAAAGAGGTGGAAACATGAGGTGTCTGAGTCAGAGCAACAGAGCAGAGTGTTTTCTAGTGAGCTTTTTTTGTAGTCAGGATATACTCTAAGGGTAAAAAGTGTAACATAGTAAATGCATAAACCATGCAGAGATTTATTATCATTACTAAGTACTATGCACTGTTCATAATTGTATTGCTGTACTTTTTTACAACTGAGAATGCAGTAGGTTTGCTTGCACTACCTTCACAGCAAATGTGTGCAATGCACTGCACCCTGGCATTGTACTGGCAAGGCTGTGACATCACTAAGCAATCAGAATTTTTCAGCTACATTACGATCATATGGAAACACTCTCCTACATGTGCTCGTCATTGACTGAATGTCATTATGTGATGCACGACTGCGGTGCTACCTTTTCTTTACCCGTTCATATATAACCAGTCCCTTGGATTGTGTCTGTCTTTCGGATTGTGTCAGTACCCAAAACAGAAGCAACTTTGGTTCCAGTGATTATTTTCTGCATTAGTTTCTCTTACCTTGTACAATTATATTTGCTCTGATCTTTATTTTTCCAACCCTTTGCCAGTTTCAAATTTTGTTCCTTTTCCTGCTTCCTGAAATTGTAGGGAGACATTACTGATTTGAGATATGTCTTTTTAATATTTATACCTATAAATTTTTCTGTTAGCACTACTTTTGCTCTGTCACATAAATTTTGCTTTTGGTTCCATATGTTCCTAAGTATTTTATAATTTCCCTCACAATTTCTTCTTTGATTCTTGGTGTTTCACAAGTTTGCTTTTTAAAATCTCCACTGGCATATGGGTTTTTTTTTAGTTTTTTTTTTTTCTATTTTTGCTTTCTAACTTTGTTTTACTGTGGTTGGAGAAGAAACATTTTGTGATACCTATTTCAGAATATTTGTAGAGACTGAACGCATGATCTGACCTCTGTTTCCTCCTGGAAAATACTCTTTGTGTACTTATGAAGACTGTAATTTCTGTTGTTGAGAACAGTGTTCAGTGTATGTGTGTTAGGTCTGTGCATTTGCACATGTTCAAGACCTCTGTTGCCTTAGCTTCTGTCTGACCGATGTCAGTTACTGAATGCTGAGTGTCAGTTTCTTTTCCTGTAAAATTGCTTATCTCTCCATGCAGTGCTATTGTTTTCGCTTCATATATGTATATTTTGATGGTGTGTTATTTGGTATATGAATATTTATATAAATGATATATTTGCTACAATCAACTTCCTAGTAATAGAACTTTCTCTCTGTGACCCCTTTGAATTCAAAGTGTACTTTCACTACTATTACCTCTGCTTCCCTTGATTGCTATTTGCATAGACTGTCCACTTACATTCTTTCAATATCAACCAATTTATGTATGTTTTGGATCTAAATTAAATCTGTCTTGATAGGTATTGATTAATCATTTAAAAAGTATTTCTGGCCCCTCTGTGTCATTTAATTGGTTATTTTATTCTATTTATATTCAAAGTAACTAGCCAAAAGGAGAAACTTCTGTCAATTTGCTATTTTTTCGAAATGCCTTATAGAAATTTTTGTTCTCTTTTTTCTGCATTAATGTCAGTTTTGTATGTAGTTGATGTTTTGTAGAGGAATGTTTTAATTCTCTTCTCATTTCCTTTTGTGCATGCTCTATTGCTATTTTCTTTGTGGTTACCATGGGAATTACTTGTAATATCCTTAATATTATAACACTTTAATTTGAATTTATGCCTTTTGAACTTCAATAACATTTAAAAAACTGATTTTTCGACAGCTGAATCTCCTCCCATTTCAGTTGTTGATGTAATAAAATTATACTTTTCTATATTTCCACAGTCATGTTGTTCAGATGCATTTTCTCTTAAATCATGCAGAAAACAATACAGAATTACAAACCAAAGTGACATTAATACTAGCATTGTAATTTCATGCATTTATCTTTGATGTATTCTTTATTTCTTCAAATGTGTGTTACTCACAGTCTTCTCTTTCCTGGCAAGCTAAGAGACTCCTTGTAGAATTCTTCCAGAGTGAATCTAATTTAATGAACTCTTTTAGATTATAATATATTTGAAAATGTCTTGTTTTTTCTCTCACTCTGAAAGAATAGTTTGTAGGAGTCTTTACTGACAGTTTTGTTTTTCTTTCCTTCGTATAGTCTTTTAAACATATTGGCTCATTGCCTTTTGGCCTTCAAAGTTTCTGCTTACAAAGATACTGAAAATCTTTTTAAGGATTATGTTATGAGTTTTTTCTCTGCTACTGCTTTCAAGATCCTTTGTCTTTGTGTTTTGACAATTTCATGATAATGTTTCAGGACAAATTTCTTATAAATGTCATATATGGCTTTCTTGGACTTCTTAGGTGCTTAAATGCATAGCATTCATTGATTTCTGATAACTTTTCGAAATTAGTACTTCAAATATTCTGTCTGCCCCTTCCTTTTAATCTTCTTTTTGAGACACCACATTTGTGTTTTGGTCCACATGATTGTTACAAGTCCTTTGCCTTTGAATTTTCTTGAATTTTTCTTCTAATTTCTAATACACAAATTTGAATAATTTTCATTTCTTATCTTCAAACTCACTAATATTTTTTCCTCTGCTTCCTTAAAAAACAATGCACTATATCTCCAGCCAGTTTTATTTTATTCTTTTTTTTTTTTGGTACCAGGAATCGAACTTAGGACCTTGTGCTTGCCAGGAAGGGGCTTATGCTACTGAGCTATATCCCTGTCCCTATATTGTATTTTTAAGTCAGGTTTTCACCAGTTCCTTCTGCTATTTCTCCTGCCTCTCCCTCCAAAGTAGCTAGGATTCTAGGCAGGTACCACCAACCTCAACTGATATTTTCATTGTTTTGCAGAATCTTTTTTTTTTTTTTCATTTTTCTACATTTCTTTCTTCAGTTTTTTAAGCATCTTCAAGACTTTTGCTTTAAATACACTATCTAGTAAATCTGCCAGGTGTGGCTTTGCTGAGGAACTGTTTCTGTTGCATTAGATTTCTCTCCTCCGAACAGAACATGACCTTCCTGTTTCACTGAGGGCCTTGTTGTTGTTTTAGTTGAAAACTGTGCATCTGAATCTAACAAGGTGGTAACTGGATCTGAGATTCTGCTCCTTCACTGGAGTTTGTTCAGTTTGTTTTAATTTTCTCTTGGTTTGTTGTGAATGTTGTGAAAAATCTGAGGTGTAATTCATGGTCTTCTCAGCTCTTTGTTGAGCCCATTCCTTTCTTCAGGACTTTAAGTCACTTTCTAATTTTCCCCATAAATTTTCTTGCTTATGTTATGTGTTGTGTTGTGTTGTGTTGTGTTGTGTTACATTAGTCTTTAATCTCTGCTTTACACAAAGGAGAAATGAAGAGTAAAAGATGGTTGCCACGCGAACTGCCCTGGAAGCCACGGTAGTAGTGGGAGGAGGGTTAGCAGTAGTGAAAGGGAGTGAGGATGCGAGGACAGGGCTCTCTGCCTCTGTAGCTGTGCCTTGTTGATCCAAAGCAGCAAGGAATGATCAGAATAAGTTGCCCAGCTTTTGGAGAGCAGAGTTTTCGCTGGCTGTCCCAGGCCTCACAAGGGGCGTGAACACTGCACCAGGAGCACACACACAGCTGCCTGCTACTGGACTGCTTGGTGTAAAGGGTCACCTCTGCTGAGATAAGAGCGGAAATTGGCCAAGATGAACTGTAATTTACCGCCCAAGCCGTCTGCTGCAAGCTGCAGGCCTTGTGTACACTGCAGAGTTCCAAAGCAGTCATAGCATGTTGATGCTGCTGCTGTGATTCTCGTCTAGGAAAAGGACTCTTGATTCTTCCAGCTCTGTTGTTGCTTCAGAATCCTCCCCTCTCCTGGGCTTTTAACAGAGTGAGATTTGAAAAAGACTTTTCTAAATTATTAAAAATCAAAACAACATAAATTGTTTACAATCATCCATTCATCAGTACGATGACATAAAAAGTAAGAATGTTGTTATGTTACAATAAAAATTTAATATTTATAGATACAAAAATCTCTATTTTAAAAAATCTCTATTATTTTATAGTCTGTCATAAAATCATGAATGAAAATTGGTTATCTTTTCCCTAAAATTGGTTATCTTTTCCCTAAAATAGTAATTTCATTTATTCTTCAATATATTCAATGTTTTCAACTGAAAGGGAGTGGCTCTGTTTACTGTTATCTGTTCACACATGCTCCAAGAGTAAATTAAATATCCGAAGGAATCAGACCTTCTAGAGAGGTGGTCCTTAAATGCTATTCAATAAATTTTTGTCCAAAGCATGTTTTCCCAAAATTGACTCATTACATAGCTACCCCAAATATAAAAATTAATGTAAGCCAAGCCTAGAAAAAGCATTGAGCTGAAATAAAAACAAAACAATACAAGGTAGAGTTAGAATAAAAATTGTAAATTCTGTATTTAAATGAGCTTCATCGGTTTACTTGTTTAGCTTACATAACCACTTTCAAAAGCACATAAGACAGTTAGTTCTTAGAATACAGTTAGTTCCAGATCTTAAATTTCCTCAGTGAGTGGTAGTGGTGTTGTTTGTGCGTGCCCTACCCTAGCTCTTTGAAATTGAGAACTTTTAGCACATAGTGCGACAGGTATCATCAAACTAGGAAAGCAGAAGCGCTGTCCTTATCCTTTCCAGATCATTAAATGCAATCAGTAATAAAGCTTAAGTGAGGCAGTTTGTTGTGGTGGAAGCTCTGGGTACACCTTTATAGAATTCATGAGGTCAGATGCTACAGTGTCCAGGAAAAATCAAGCTAATGGAGCAATTTAATTAAAATTAATTGAGTATGATTCTGTCTCTTAAATATGAGATTGACGTAGGGTTATTTTTAACTTTCTTTTTTTATTGCTTAAGATGAAACTTACTTTAATGCTTTTCTCTTTCTTGGTCTTTTCCTGAAATCAAAGGATTTTGCAGATAATAGTGATTCATAAAATTTATAGATGTGCGAGACTCATGAGGTCATTCAATCTCCTCCATGCTGAGGTAGGGCTATTGTGTTATTCTTTTTACATATGATCCCATCCCTATCAAACGTGGTTGGTTTATATTAAAGACTCTAAACTGAAAAGTAATCATGTGTTGAAGTTTCTAAGAGTGGTTTTGTTTAAATTACACATAAATATCTCAAAAAATTGGTGTAATCTTTGTGACAAATTTATGTAGGCAAGTAGGTAGATTTTAGTTCAGCAATCTAAGTTACATTCATGTCACAAAACTGCAATTTATGCACATGGACAGGAGTGGCATGTAACTGGTTAAACATACAGATGGAGATAACGCATCTTTAGTGAGACTGACTCCTCAGTCACTGGGAAATAACACTAGTATCTCTATAAAACCAACTTTCATATTCCAGAAAGCTAAGTAGCACACATTCTGGTTCCATCTACTGTGTGGTGGTATGCGTTAATGTTGTAGTCCATCGCCAGGCAAGTCAGTTTTTTCATTAAAATATTCAGTAGGTCTGGCAAAATTGACTGTGAAGAGGTGGCCTTATTATAGGTAACACACTTTAGCATTAGTGTTTAGCTAATTTTGTAGTCCAGTGTTTGGACTACAAATAAAGGGAATTTTAAAATGCTCTTATAAGGATACCTTTTCATTGTTCTGATATCATTTATTATATATGTTGATATAATCCATGAAAAAAATTAAAAGATGTCTCCTTATCTTTGGCACAATGCCTTTAAATTTTTTCTCTAGATATATATTGGAATAAAATTAACTATTTTTGCTTATTTTTATGCCCTTTTAAATTCTGTTCATTTGCTGTTTTAATTCTGGAAGGTGATATGTTTGTTTGTAGCAAGTTTAAAACATGGAAGACTTTTCTGGAGTTGTTCTCTGCATTAATATTAGTCACTGGCAGATAGGGTAGAAAGCAACTACCCAAGACCCAAGAATATAACCAACACATCATTTGGAAAGCTTTGTACAAAATAAAACTCCTGCAACCAAGACACTGTGTGCATGGCAAGTTACCCAAACGGGAGTCATACAGAGAGCAGCCGCAGAGTAACTGCAGGCGCAAGGTATCTTTGTAAATGACGTGCTGATAAAAAGCCTCAGCAGCCTGACATATTTCTGACACGCTGGGACTCAGCAGTTGGCAGCGCAAACCAACAGGTAACAGTTGGATCCATGAGTTAGTATACAGGGCCATAAACCAAAGGAGGCTTGTGAATAGCTGCCAGAGTCACAAATCAAAAGCCATTAGATGCCTATTCCATGTGGGGCCAACTGGTAAAAGTAATAGTGTCCTTTCCTGTAGGTTTTCACGAAGGCAGCCAGCCATCAACTGGTGACTGTACCGTTAGGCAGTATCGTTCTACATCTGAAAGAGAAATTTTACAGCATTTGTGAAAATACTGATTTTATCTATTGTCCATTTTCATTTTGTATCCAAAATGTTACCCACAACCAACTTCTCGTATTAATCGTGACAACTGAGCTTCAAATAAGTGTCATGATTAATTGCACTTTAATCAACTGGGAAGAACTCCGCATATCTTCTGTAGTGTGGGGACTGAGCTATTGATCATTGCATTTGCCTTGACCGGCAAAGGTGAGGATGTGCTTTCCAAGCTGGTGAGTAGACTGGTTCTACCTGAACTGAATTTGGGAAAGAGTTTTCTTCATACTGGTTACTGTAGGAGACAGAAAGAGAGAGAGAGAGAGAGAAACACAAAAGCTTCACTAGGCTACACAAAGAAAGAACAATAAATCATTAGCACCACGGGAGAGAGTTTTAATAGCCTTTGATTAATCTGTAATCTACCACTATGGCAATATTCTTCGTTAATGGAATTTTCAATTAGATTGTTATTTGAAACACAATTCATTTTACATTTATTAAATGTTCTGCATACTGTTATGTTGTCATTAGTAGTATTTAGCAAACTTGATTGTGAAGGCAGGAAATGAGGGTCACTTATATTTAGGAGCTTTCAGTATCTTTTAAAGCATTTTTTATAGATTTAGTGCTAAGATACTATTACATTCTATGTTCTAAAGCCTTACATTTCCTCTACATTTCTCCGTCTCATATTCCTCCTTGTTGATGAATACTTGGAGAGATGTTCGTTCTTTTGAGTTCATTTATATGCTTATAAACGATATGTAAACACTGCTTCCGTGATACTGAGCCGGGTCAGGCCTAGGACAGCCTCAACTCAGCACAGAGTGAATAAAACACAAGGGGGATTAGGAGCTGCTTCAAGTTATGCAGCTAATGAAGCTTAAAAATGCAAAGATAAACACAAGAAAAGGAAAAAATGAAGAGGAGAAATGAGGACCCTTCTTCTCAGGAAAATGTTGAAAGTTAGTTGACAGGTTCTCTCTAACCTCCAGGCTGAACTTGTAAAAATTAGAAATTCAGAATAACTAGTTTGCCTTAAACTCAACTTCTTATATCCCAGCTAAATAATTTCCTCAAAGCCCTAAACCCATGCAGCCCACTGTTTCACACAAGTAAGTCTCTGCACTCTGCTTATCTGTGCCAGGCTAGAACCAAAAAAGCACATTGGTGATTCCACTTCCAAGCGCCCCCCTTGGTGGATACGCACCAAGAACTTTTTACAGTTATTATTTCCTAATAATAACCACTCTCCTACTTCCTCCTTTGCTCTGCAATTTTTTTCTTCAACTTCATGAGACAGAGTTTGGGTAAATACAAGATTAGCTGCTTCAATACTACTTTATAGAAATTTATATAAAGGGGAAGTACAGAATAGTTTAATTCAGCTGTATTTTATTATTGCTAAGGTGAAGTAGAGGTTGCTCAGTTTCAATAGTAAATTTAGTATTAAAATTGCTAATTTAATAGGTAACATTTAGTGATTACTAGGTTCCAGAAACTGTTATAATTGCTCTGCATGTTTTAATACATAAAATCATGGTATAATAATAATATTTTGAAATAGGTATTATTATCGATACTTTCTTTTAAAAAGAAAAATGGGACACATGGATGTTCAGTAGTTGACTTAAAACCAGATGTGTTTTAGATTTACAACACAACTTCAAAGTGTGCACTATTATTTACTTTATTGACTCTCTTACAGAAATCTCAAACAAAATATAGGCATCCTTTAGTTTAATGTACCTTTTAGATTCTGCATTTTTACATATTCATAGTTTATGATAATTGTACCCTGCATAACTCTGTTCGTGCTGTTTCCCCAGAAACTCAGATAAACATTCACATGTTCAGCTTTTGCATATTGTTTTTAGACAATTTTATTGCAGACATAAGAAAAACCCTGTAGTGTAAATATAACTTTATATATGTTTGTTATCCACAGACATTACTGTGACTTGCTTTATTGTGATATTGCCTTTATTGCAGTGATCTGAAATTGAATCTGCAATATCCTTGCTGTGTACCCATAAGAAGTTCTAAATTTTTATTCCTAAGACAGATGTCTGGAGTTAAGCATGTATACGTGAAATAGAAATAGAACATAATAAGCAGGAATGAGTCAGGTTTCCTTAGAGTGAGAATAAATGTATCAAGCAGTCTAGTATGTGGGAAAATACATTCACAATTCCGTTCTAATACTTGGCAAATTTCTTTATAATATTGCTGATGTGGTGAGCCCTATCTAGACCTTTCATTTCTGGTTCCAAACAGAATTGTGTGGTACTTCTCTTGTGGTTTTGGACAATAAGGTTGAAGAAGAACCAAGAAACAGGCACTCATAGGGGGAGGGATGGAGCAGTGAGTGGGGGGGTCGTTTACTTTTTTTAATTTTAAAGATGAAAGAACAAACACACATTAACAAATAGACATAAACAAAACAATAGAATCGATACAGATTTTCAGACAAGGTGAGAGGAAATTAACAATGGTTGTTGTATTACATATTGTTATCTTCAAATTGGTTACTCAGTTAAACAAATATAAGTATGTAAGATTCATCAAACAATTGAATATTACTTGTTCCTTTCAATAAAGCAATAGAAATCAGTAGTAGAACTATCTTAGCTATCCTGTGTATACACATTTTTCCCTTCTTTCAGGCCCCAGTGCACACAGTGCACTTGGATTACACCCATTGCCCCTGTTATTTGGCATTGTACCCCACTCCACCTCCTGCTTACCCCTGACTCTTGTCTAATAATAGATGTTAGTCTTATACTTTCTTGTCATCCTTTTTAAGATTCTACAAATTAGGGAGAATATGAGATACTTGTATTTCTGAGTTAAGCTTATTTCACCCAAACGTGCTGATGTCTAGTTCCATTCATTTTCCAGCAAGTAATGGTTTAATTTTTCCACGGTTGAACAACATTCTGCTATGTATGGGTGGCACATTTTGTTTATTCATTCATGTGTTGATGGGCAACTCTGCTGATTCCATCTGGATATTGTGAATTGTGCTGCAATAATAATGGTATGCGTGTGTCCCTGTAGTTTGATGATTTTAATTACTTCAGGTTTATACCAAAAAGTAACAGAGCTGGATAAAGACACAGCTCTGATTTTAGATCTTTTGAGGAACCTTCATGCTTATTTTTGTAGTGCCTGTACTAGTGCACATACCCACGTGCAGTGTAGACGGTTACTTTTTCCTTGCACCCTTGCCAGCCTTTATTGCTTATTATGTTCCCATTCTGACTGGGATGAGATGGAATCTCGATGCAGTTTTGATTTACATTTCTCTTATGAGTAAATATTAAACATGCTGTCATATACTCACTGGCCCATTGTGTTTCTTCTTTTGGAAAGTGTTCATTTTGCTATTTTATTTTTTTAGGGTCTAGTTTTTTTTAAAACTCTATATGTTCTTGGTATTAGTCTCTCAGAACAATAGCTGGCAAAAATTTTCTCCTGTTCTGTAGACTGAATCTTCACTCCACTGGTTATTTTTCTTGCTGTGCAGAAACTTTCCAATTGGATGCAGTCCCATTTGCTTATTGCAGCGGTTATTTCCTGAGCTATGGGACTCGTCATCGGGAAATCCTACTTCTGATGGCTTCAAGTGGTTTCTCAGTTTTTCTTTTTTAGTGCTTTCAGTGTTTCAGGCCTGACATTGAGTCCTTAGGTCCATTTTGATTAGATTTTTGTACTGAAGGAGAGGTAAGTGTATAGTTTGCGTCTTCTACAAGGGCATATCTTGTTTTTGCAGTTCCAACATCAGTTTTTGGCTCCTTTACCCAGGTGGTGTATTTACATGGTTTGTTTCTGCATTTTCTCCTCTGATCCATTGGCATGTGTGTTTATTTTAGTTCCACTGTTGTTCCATTTTTGTTATTGTAGTTTTGTACCACCATTTGAAATTGTGCACTGTGATGCCTTCAGCCATACACTTTTGGTTTAGGATAGCCTTGACTATTCTGGGTCTTCATGTGTCTCCACATGAATTCTAGGATTGTTTGCTTTAGTTCTAAGAAGAATGACATTGGTATTTTTGTGGGGACTGAATTGAAGTCATAGATCACTTTTGGTAATATGGTCATTTTAACGACATTAATCCTGGTAAGTTATGAGCATGGAGGGGCTTTCCAACCTCTAGTGTCTTCTACAATTCCTTCCTTTGGTCTTCAGAAATTTTCACTGTAAAGATCTTTCACCTTGCTTAGATTGATCCCTAGGGTATGTTTACGCTATTGTGCATGTAATTGTTTTATTGATTTCTTTCTCAGCTAGTCTATTATTGGTGTATAGAAAAAAATTGATTTTTAATGTCGATTTTATATCCTGCTGCTTTGATTAAATTCTCTGTCACGTTTAAAAGCTTTTCAGTGAAATCTTTAAGGGCTTGTAAGTATAGGATCATATCAATTGAACAAGTATAGTTTGACTTCTTGCCATGTTTGTAGTCTTTTTGTTTCTTTTTCTTGCCTAAACATCTAGTTCAAAGTTGAAGAACTATACTGAGTAGAAATGGTGAGTGTGAACAGCTTTGCCTTGTTCCTGCTTTTATTTTTTTATCATTGGTGCCCTATCTTTAATTTTTATATTGGTTTAGAATATCTTCCATTATGCAAGTAATACGTGAGGACATTTTCACAAGGCATTTTAGCACAGTATATAATTAGATATAGTAAAATGTGAAACTTCCGAAGCAACCTTTAGAAAATAGTTTCTATTTTATCCTTGCCTGCTTGCACTACTTTCTTTCTTTCATTTTTTGTATCTGCTTTTGTTTTTGTTTCTCTTTTCCTTTTTTAAAATGGTACTGGTGATTAAAATGAAGAAATTCACACTGACTTTTGTCAGGAGATCTTTTTATCTCATCTTAAGACAGGATTTCACAGAGTCACTAAGTTGCCTGAACTGGGCTCTAATTTGAAATTCTCCTGCCTCAGCCTCCCTGAGCGCTGGAATTGCAGGTTTGCATCACCATTCCTAGCTGCATTTCCTTTCATCAGCATTTGGATACTTATATTATATACTATTTAAGTACAGAAACAAAAATTATAATTTTAGAAGAAAAAAGTTCTATTTTTCCCAATTTAGAATGTTGTTACTGTGGGTTTGTCTTCTGTGGCCTTTATTATATTAGGAATAATCCTTCAATACCTCATTTCTTCAGGGTTTTTTGTCACAAAGAGATGTTGAATTTGTCACAAAGAGATGTTGAGAGCTGTGTCTGCATTAACTGAGATGATCATCTGATTTTTATCTTAGGTTCTGTTTTTATTGTATGTTGTGTTTATTGATTTAGTTATGTTAAAATACCCTTTGCTCCCCTGGGGTGGAGACAACTGTACTGTGATGTATGATCTATTCATGTGTTCTTGAGTTCTTCCTGCAAGTGTTTCACTAGTGGGTTTTGGGTGTGTTCAGCGAGGACATTGGTATACAGCTTTCTTTTTGTGTTGTGTCTTCATTCAGTTTCGGTGTCAGGGTAGTAAATGTTATGATTAATATTTTCACAGCAAGATATGGCAAACCCTTTACTTTCCACTTATTTGTGCACTTATTAAGATGAGCTTCAGTAATTAGGTCTTGCTATGTGTGCAGCTTGAGAATTTCTGACAATAGTGCTGTCTGCTTAGCCTGTTCACACTGAATGTAGTTATTGACACAGATTGTTCTGTTTGACATACAGCCATGCATTTTCCCATTTTTCATCATTTCTAATTTTTTCTCATTTATTTTGGATTAGTGTATTTTTTTAGTTTTGAGTACTCCAGTGGTATTTTATGTTTGATGGTTTCTCCCAAGGTTGCAGAATTTATCTTTCAGTTGTTGCTGTCTGTTTTGAGTGAATAATGTTCATCTTTTAATGTAAAATAGCTCAATAAGGTCATTTAGTTACACCTACTGCACTTACCTGCCTTGCACTACTTGCTCATTCATTTCTGTGTGTTAAAAATGTGTATGTTGTTATGCTTATTTTAACTAGAAACAAAATACTCCCATTTGACATTTTTCTCTAAACTTTGTTTCCACAGATCTGTGTTTTGCTTGGTTAGTTTCTCTTCAGCTTGAGCAGCTTTTCCTAATACTCCCTTCAGGCAGCCTGTGTTTGTGATGGACTGTTGCAGGTGTACTTGATGTGGAACTAACTCATGTCCATTTATTGCTGGAGGAAGTTTTCCCTGTATATAAAATTCCAACCTCCCTTTTTTCTTTTTGTGGTACTGGGATCAAACTCAGGGCCTTGCACTTGCCAGGCAGGCACTTATTCCACTGAGCTAGGTCCCCAGCCTCCTGTATATGAAATTCATTGAGAAGATGTGTTTGGTTTTGTTCTTTCATTTTGGCACCTTACACTTGTGGTCTGTTGAATTCTGGCTGGAATTATGTTTGATAATGACGATGACATTATTATTCCTCTGTATGTAAAAGAGGTTTTCATCTCTTACTACTTTCAAGAGCTTTTTCTTGTTTACCTTGCAGAAATATATATATATATATATATATATATATATATATATTCAGTTTTTTCCACTGGTTTTATCTTCCCTTGAATGGTGAATATTTAAGGTCTCAGATTGGATTTTTTATGAAATTTATCATAGAACAACTTAAATATTGAAATATATTTGAATCTTATTTTCTCTTAATCTTCATGTACTCCATGTTTATATATGTTTTATTTTCCCATATTAATTTAGTTTACTTCATTTTATTTCCTCTTTATGCTCTATTTTGATAAGTTTTACTGACCAGTCTTCATGATCACTCGTCTTTTTTCCATTGTTCTCAGGTTGATTTTATGCCCATCAGTAACTTTTTAAATTCTTGGTGTTTTATGGTAATTTCTAGGTGTTCTCTTTGCTGGGATGTTTCACAGAAGTGTGTTGCTCACATGTATGAAGGTCAAGGTTTGACCTGAAAACCAAAGGGAAAAGTTGACTTCTTTTTTACAGATTTGTCTTTTATCTGCTGGGATTTCCTACCTGGTCTCCCACTGTGTACATTATTTGCTGCAGTTCTCATACATACATACTGTGTGAGTGTGTATGTGATACTTCTCTTTTAGTAACTTAAACTAGTTTCAATATTTCTTGTCTTCTATTTCAATTGTCTATTTTCTCCTTTTTTATGGTCACATCTTGTCTAGTTCATACGTGTGGTAATTTTGTTCTAAATTTTGTGTCACACATTGTGTGTGTGTGGTATTCCAGTGGACCTTTGGTTTTCTGGCCCCTGAACTTGCATATTCACTCTTCATTTTGAGTCCTTTAGAGCAGATTATTAGAGGAGAGAATGCTATACAGCTGGAGAACTCTGCCTTGAGTGTGGCGCTTCGAGGGTCTCCTCTGAGTGCCTGAGGTGTTTAGCACACGTTCCCGACTAAGTTCCTCTCAAACCCACTTTGGTCTCTGAATGTTTTCAGCACATTGTCTCTGGTAGCTGCTTCTGCCAAGCCTAGTAGCTGGATTTTGGCTGCAGTTGGCCAGTGATTCAAGGAACTCTGTGTTCAGATATTTAGAAGTCTTTTTCCCTCCTCTGTAATGTTCTGTCCCTTGTTTTCAGCTGACACAGGGAAGCAAATTCTAATGTCTTCCCTTTGCCCACCAAGAATCTTTGGTCTCTATATTACAGTTCCACAGGAGGTGCTGTGCAAGCGCCCAAGGTCAGTAGGCCAAGCTAAAGTTACCTAACGCATTTCCCTAGCAAGAGAAGTCAGGGCCGTGCTCTGCTTTGTGATGTCTCATCAGTGATTTTTATATACTGTCCATTTGTCTTACTCACTTTATAACTTGATCTTATGGTTATTTTTTGTAGCATGTAGCAATTCTAAAAAAGATTTTCCTTTTGTTTGTTAGAAAGAAGATCCAAATCAGTCCATAAAGTGTGATGTGTTTTTATGTTTCTTAATTCTCTCTTAACCTATAAATTTTATGGTTTGTTGATTTTATTTCTTTGTGCTTGAGAGTTCATTACTGATTTAAATTAAGAAAAGAACCAATTTAGACTCTAATACATTATCATGTCTTCCTCAGCATAAGATGTTCATCTTCTGCACAGTTTTGGCAGAACTTTCATTACAAATACATAGATAAAAAGATGTAGGTTTTCTGAACAATACAGCAGTTCATCAAAAAATAGAAGCATGTAACCTAGCAATTACACTTTTGGATATATCCCTAAAATAAATGGAATCAGGGAATCAGTGAAATTTATGGATCCATGATCTTCCTAGCTATAGAATTAGAAGAGAGAAATGCAGTGCACATTGTCAGATCATAGATAAAATCATGATAAACACAGGTGGTTTTACCAGTATCTAGCCTGAAAAGGAAAGACATTCTGCCATAGAGTGTAGCATGAATTAATTTTCAAAGTATGTTTATGTGAAGTAAGCCAAACCCAAAAAGAAAAAAATACTCTATGATTCTACTTACATGCAGTATGTACAGTAGTCAAATTTAAGGAGACCAAAATAGAAGAGTGAGCCAGGTGTGGTGACGCACACCTGTAATGCCAGCACACATGAGGCTGAGGCAGGAGGATCACTTCAAGTTTGAGGCCAGCCTGGGCTACACAGTGAGTTCAAGGCCAGCCTGAAGTGCATAGTGAAACCCTGCCTCAAAAAGATAAACAAACAAACAAACAAACAGATAGCTGTCGAAGGTTAAGAGGAATGTGGGACGAGGAACAGTGTTTCATGGGTGCACTTTCGGTCGGGAAAGACAGATGGACAGTGGTAATGTTTATGCAACAGTGTGAAAGCTTACTTCTACTGAGCTGCATTTTTAAAAATGGATACACTGGTCAAGCATTATGTTATATATATTTCACCATAATCAAAAAGAAAAAATGTTACATCTTCGAGAATTACAGAGTTGGGGAGTTTAGAAGGAGTAGGAAGTAAGTCTGAAGAGTATCTCTGGACAAGTTGTCAGGAGAGTGATAAAAGTGATTCCACTGCTGAAAATTCAAGCGAGTCAAATTTGATGAATTCTTAAGAGGTAGGAAAGTGACCTTGCGCGTGTGTACAACACAGACATTAATTCTGGTTCTGGGTAGCGCCACTTGTCTTTCACATTTCTGCTTGCGTGTTGAAAGGTTTCTCTAACTCATGCCCCAGATAGAGTTCTTCCTCTCCTCTACTAATGCACTAAATTCTTTTATTGCTGCAGTGTTCTCTGTCTCAGTGACAACTCAGTCGTTCCACATGTTCATGCCAGAGTCTCAGAGGCATCTTTGCATTGCTACTTGCCCTGATCAATAGTAGAAAAAGCACACGAACATCTATGAGATCTTCCTTCAGAATTTATCCAGATTTGATCACTTTTACCCTGTCTCTTGCATTAGCTTGTGTTTTTTTCAACATCTGTCTTACTAATTTCACTCATTTCTTCTGTAGTGAAAGGCTATTTCCAATACATGGAATTTACATTAAAACCTTAGGTCACATCATTCCAGCACTCAAAATCCAGTTGTTCCCTTTCTTCTTCATAATAAAGACCAAAGTATATTCTGATATCCTTTAGAGATCACTTCTTCTGTTTCTGTCCCGTTCTTCCCCCAAAACAATCCATGCCACATCGATCACATCTGACGCTGTGCAAGCCAACTTCACTGTCACGTCGGGGACTGTGCCCTTGCTGTTTCCTCTCCTAAGACTGCTTTCTTTTGACATAAGCCTAGATCTAGTTTGTTTATTTTGCTTAGATTTTTAATGTAATCCCACATTCTTAGTGAGATCGTCCCCAGCCGCAGAGTGTATTGCAGCTTACTCCTTCCGCGCGTCTATCAGCGTGTTGCGCTACTTTTCTCAGTAATACTTAGCAGTATCTCAAATACTACATTATTTCTTCACTTTATTAACCTCCCGGTGAATTATAGATTGTACAAGGGGCAGAACTGTTGTCTCTTTGAAGGTCTAGATCAATGCTACACACCTAACACATAGTAAGTGTCTGGATTCTTCTTATATGAATGAATATGTAGATGAACAGATAGATGAATACATACATACATACATACATACATACATAGTAAAATATCTTTGCTTTATGACTAAGTAGAGACCTGGTGGGTAACGTACCACTGTGGAAGGTGGAAGTGTGGGTTTTCTTCCACAAATATGAAATGATTCAATAATTCAGTCACTAGTATGTTCTACTTAGCTATAAATAAAAAGATTATTAAGAGTTGTGTAGCACAATATATTCCACCTGGAACTAGCTCTGTTAGGTCGCCACCATGCCATTCATACTAGTATTTTTAAATTTTAAATAATAAACAGATGCTACCTTCTAAAAATGATGTATATGAGGAACCAATACCAATCATGTAGGTTTTGATAGCAGCATTAAAAATGAATTAATCCTGAGACAGTACAAATATTTCATATTTTGAGAATCACTTATATAAAGCATGTGGTACTGGAAGTGTTTTACATTTTATTTTCACAATTTTCTGAGAGACAAGGACATTCAATAAATCTCAGATTTCTGGACGTTTTGGATTTTGGATTTTTGTCCAATTACCGTTTGCTATGTGCAGATACAGTCCTAGATATTTTGGACATATTTCTTTTTGCATATTATTTCATTGAGTTCAAACAAGAGCACTATAAAATAGGTTATTTCCTTCAGTGTGTTTTCAAATGTAAAAACTGGGAGCCATAAGGTAAAAGTAATTTACCAAAACTCATAGGACAAATGATTATGGGTGTGTGTATATTCGATTCCCAGTATCAAAAAACAAAAAAGAAAGATATTTGATGGAGACCTTCACTCTCTCTTCTGACGAACCACCAGGCATGCCCTTTGGTGCGTTACGTGGCTGTTCCTTAATGGTCCTAATTTAGCAGGACAGCATTTTCCTCTTACTCGTCTTTCAGAATTCAGAGCTTTTCTCTCCTTTTCAGCTCTATCAAAACCAAATTCTCTTTTCGGGCATGTATTTCTTTTCCGGCAATCCATTATATTATACTATAATTTCACATTATTTTTAATAATGTAATTATTTAATTTTTATGCATTTTTTCTTTAAAAATATCATTAAGAAAGACAGCCATTTTTCTCTGAGATGCATTTTCCCTACTGATAGACTTCAATTTGATAAGCTGCCACCTGCTTTTATTCTATACTCAGTTTATTTAGATCATTTAATTGCCTCTGAATATTATGTGGAAACCACCATCATTCAGCTTAGGAAAAGTAACCTCAGAATGTTATCTCGGTTTTTTGGTAGCAGGAATTGAACTCAGGACTTTAGGCTTACCAGGTAGGTTTGCAACACTGAGCTATATCCCTGGCCCTAGTAACCTCATAATGAAGTTACTTATGTGAGTGTTGTCATTAATGCTACTAATAGATGATAAGTAATATGGAATACTAAAGGCTAGAAATATAGTTGATTTCTCTTTTCTGGCATTTAATTGCAAATATGAAAAACTTGCTAGATGCTAAGTTGAGTGTAAAAAGATGAACTGTCACCTAATGGCCAAAGAGTTAGTAATTTTAAAGCTGCTTTATATTGCCTTGAGTGATAGAGATAAGTGTATTTGGTATTTATTACTCTGTGCCTTACTTGGTTCACTTTTCCAGGCTTTGGGAAAAAGGATCAATTTGGCCTGACATTGGGGTCCCAAAGATGAGAGGTAAAGATTAGTTAGTAAATTCTTAGAAAGCTCTAGAAAAATATCAGTATGCAGTTGTGAGAACCTATGAGGTTATAAATAAACATAGAACATTTTGGGAGAATTATTTAGCATAGGCTCTCATATCTATGGCTGACATAATTTGACCAATAGGCACAAAGTAGATTCTGGTCGTTAATCTTAAAATAAATACATGCATAAAACATAAAGGTATATTCTATCATTGATTCTGATATGAGTCATTTAACATGAAGATATAGACATACCTTGTTGTGAAATCTAACAGTTTAATTTTTTAGCACTTTTTTTTTTTTGGCAGTACTGGGGGTCGAACTCAGGACCCTGCGCTTGCTAGGCAGACGCTTATTCCACTGAGCTATATCCCCAGCCCCCTAACAGTTTAATTTTAACAACTGTATGTTTAATACTTTCAAGAATGTTCTCTCACATAAGCCTGGGAACCCAAAGGAAAGGATGATACAGAAAGATGAGCGCGACTGCAGAAGAGAATAGATCAGTGGTTACCGGGGGCTGAGCGTGGAGTGTAATGATTTAAGACAAAGGAACAGCATGGGATCATTTGTTCAATTGATAAAACTCTTCGAATCAGAATTGGGGCTGTAGGTGTATGAATTTAGACATCATTGAAACCCATGACTGTACCAGAGTGACTTGCAAGTTTTTAAAAAATCTGTACAGAGAATGAAAGTGAAACAAGTCCTTTGTCAATTAAAAATGTAGATTCGAAATGTGGAGGGTAAAGAGCAGGTAAGAAGGAAATGGAAGCAAAAGCAGACTGTAGTACATTTTTGAGAAGTATCAGGGTCAGGCAGAAAGACAAAGTAACGTCAGGGGTTATTTGCGTTGTTAAAGAAAGGTTTTTATCGGAAGAGAAAAATTTGCAGATATGCAACTTGAAATAAACTTCAAAAAGCATGAGTATTCAAAGGAGAGTAAATAATTAATAAAGAAAGCCCTGTGAGGTCCCAGGATGTATTGGAAGGAGAACAGTACAGCAGTTGCATTTGTACTGATGCAGGAGAAAAGGACTAGACAGTGTTTCTAGAATCACTGTCAGGTGATAGCACTTCAGTGTGAGTGTGATGAAAATGTTGTTCATTGGAGTTTAGGATGGAAATGTGGCAAAACCTGGTTTGACAAGCCCAGTTCAGTTTTCTTATGAGTGGCAGGTGAATATTCAGTTTTTTGTGCTCCTACCTTCTTTATTTTCTTATTTCCGGGACAAAATACTCGAGATCCACAATTTAAATAGAAGTTTATTTTGGTTCCAGTTTTCAGCCCATCATCCTTTGGTTCCAACGCAGGACAGACAACATGGCAGAGGGGCATCAAGGAGAAAAGATATGCATGCCATGGTGGCCAGATGGCCGAGACACAAGAAGGAGCTGGGAAGAGAGACCGGTACTTCCAGGTCATGTCCCAAGGTCCCACTTCCTAACTGGAAGCCAGCTCACCTCCCTCTGTCATATCAGCTTCCAAGAGCCTTGTCTGTGAACGTAAGTGGCTCTTGGGGATGTGCAATAGAAACTATAACATCTTGTGTTTCACCCTGCAAAAGTCCACAGTGTGAGTGCTGACTGGTCTACCGGGTGGTTCTCAGTGTGATCCCTAGCCCAGCTATACGAGCAGTGCCTCGGGAATTTGTTAAAATGTAAATTTGGGGCTATATTATAGATCTTACTAATAAATTAAAACTGCTCTATGTTTTAACCAGCACTCCATGTGACTTCAGTTTCCATTTAACTTTGAGAACCACTCCACTAACCTATTAGGTTACTTTTATTCTGTGTCATACTGATTACTTTATATATGCACATATGCTTCAGCCCAATTATGAACATGATAAGCTGCTGATGCTTTTAGTCAAGATTTTCTTACTGATCAGAAAAGAGTAGCACAACCCTTTCTGCCTTCAGATTGGTTGCATGTGGATGTCAGACTTGCATCAGATGACTCACTTCTAGGGTAGAAATATACAAGCCAATACAAAGTGCTTGGCTGAGTAGTTGAAAAGCACTCAGGTACCTTCTTGGCTAAAGCAAATGAAACAAAAAATGAGCCCCAGGAAAGAGATTAAATTTTAGAGTTCAATGTAATCAGTGGCTATACGAGATTCCTTTAAAGCCAATATTGAAACTGTAGAAAATTTGAGGTGCGAGCAAGTGACATCCTTAGATTATTAAATTAACTAAATTAGAGCCAATAATAACCTGATAACTTACAAATAAATAAGTCAAAATGATCTCTTTGTTTCAGTTGCTATTACTTGTGGCATTTATTCTTGCAGTCACAGTCATTGTAACTGATACAAAAAATCTTGGTTCCTGTTCACTCTCCAGAATATTCTTTCTATGCAAATATTGTAGCATTCTCTATGCTATAATCAATAATTTTTGATCAACAAATATAGAATATCAGCAACACTGTTTCATAGGCATTAATACACAGTACAACACCAGATATAAACATACTTATCAGAGGCTTTACTATCCAAAGGTGTGGTGTTGCGTTTGGCCAACGTGAAGCACCTGATTCCATGAGAGGTCTTACCCAAAAGACTTGATCTGCCTAAAATATTAAGGCAGGAAGAAGGAGAGAAAGTGAACTTGAAAAAGCAAATGCATTTAAGTGTTTATATTCTTTGAATCATGATGATAAGCATATGAGTTTCATTATGTAATTTTCTGAACTTACTGTATACTTTGAATATTTTATGTTAAAATGTAAAATATCCACTCTAAAATGAAACCAAAGAGAAAAACAAAAGTAAAACATCAAATATATGCCTGAATAATACAAGAATATAGAAAATGTAGAAAACAGATGTAGTTATTTTCTTAGAAGATAAAAAGGAAAATATATTGACAAACTATTAAATAATAAAAGGTAAAATCTGCCTGAAAGATAAGATAACTACTAAGAGGTATGCATATGGAAAAATGAGTTGAAGAATCAAATATATGCTGATAAAATTAAAGGGGAAATTAAATTTGTCATTGAAAATTCTTCATGTACGTCTTTAAAAATCATCAAGCAAAAAGGCATTAGATATGGAGAACTTAGTTAAAAGTTGGTTAAATTCTGTAAAAAGTTTTATAAAGTATGAGGTAGTATTATTGTTATAATAATTTTATTGTTATAATAATTTTTAATGTAATAATTTTTAATTGCTGAATTTCTTTTATGAAAGTCTACTTGAGGCAGCTATTACATGGGTTAATGAATAATTGTGAGATTTGACCTTTCAAGTGTACAGATTTTAGCACCTATTTCACTGGATAGTGGTTGGGGAAGAAAGGGTTGAGAAATCATTTGTAAGATGTATGAAAACAGGTTGTTCCCTGAAAAGCCAATTGTACCAAGAAAGGGAGACAAGTCTGTCAAGGCAGAAGTGAAATCCGGGAAAACTGTAAGTGGTCTTTTATATATACATAAGATATAGACAAAAACGTGAGCGGTTAAAGTGTCACAAGGCTTTAGGCAGACATCATGTTTTATAGAAATAAATTAATTTTACTTATGTACAGATATCTGAGAATGCATTGATATTTTGAATGACCTCAGCCTTATTGGACATGAATATGTACAGTTCTGTGGTTGTATAGCTTTAAGGTCCAGGATGGTTCCAGTGTCTAGGGGTGATGTGAGTGAATGTCTAGACATTGTGTAACTTAGACTCTCTGTTCTTTATAGCTCCCATGTATTTCCACCACCCTCATCCCGGCAGTCCCTGAGCTGTATGCCACATCTACTGTGTTCTGAAAACACGCATGTAGTGCCACCCGTTCGGAGACGTGGGTCCTACTTAACATCAAGCTCTCAACTTTATCTTTGAATCCAGTTTTCTGACTTCCAGTTCAGGGCTGCTTTGAAGCGCTGTGCTGCTTCAATGATATCTTGCAATAATTAGTGATAAGTAGGTATAAAAATGCACTCATATTCGGGAGAAAAAGTGAGAAGCTTAAATGCCTCTCTCTATCAGGTTTTCTCTTCCATATTGATGAAGTCACTTTATTTATTGCTTAAGGATTAAGTCTAAACACTGAGATTCACATTCTAACCCATTTTGTTAGCTGGAGGGAATTTCATTCCTGCTTGAATTCAAGTATTTATAAGCTTCAAACTACTTAAAATCAAATTAGTCTCATAGAGAAAGAAAACATCACAAGTACTACTTAACCATGGCATCAGGCACACAGGGCTATGTCTTGACTGCCAGGAACAAAATAAATAAAACAATATATTTTTTAAAGGCAAATCCTATTTTTCTACATGGGAATGATTTTTTTCCTCTTGGATGTAAAAATCAAAGATCTTTGTATCAGAGACATTATTATATCCCTTGAATATTGTCAAATATCAGGATTATGAAATAAAATATTAAAGCCAGTCTCCTGGGCTGTGTTGCTATGACAACAGATCATGATCTTGTGGTGCTTGTTGACTTGAATTCTTGGATTCTCAGAATTCTACAGCTTTTACTAGATTCAAATTTACCACTATTTCTATGCCTGGAAAGCCCTTGGTCATTCATCAAAACACTCTTTCTGTTGTACTTTAAAAAATGTTTCTACGCTTACCAAGTTTTGTTGAAAATCACAATCATTGGACAGTATTATTTTTTACTCCTTGAAATTATTTCATCAGAATCACATATTCATGCCAAAAATGTAATAAGGAATGCTAATTCATGGTATGAATTCTCATTCTTTCCACTAATTTTATATTTAGAGTGCAAATACACTTTAAGTTGAGAGGTTAATGAGAGCTGTAGCAGCACACTGCAAAAAGAGTGCTATGTTTTAACAATTTTACAAAGTTTGAGCCTGTTAGCCTAAGTTTTGAGTTATTTGGAACTTTGATGGAAATCCCTTCTCCTCTTGGGCATTTTTATGTTATGCTTCTAATTTTTTTTCTAGATATGTTTGAGATGTCATAAACGTCAATTAAGGTATAAATCAGCTATAAGATTATCAGCAGATCTTCTTCCTTGTGGTTATTGGTGTCCTTGGAATGCTGAAACAATATTGATTTAGTCACAGATTTGCAGAAATTCTCGAGAGGCCATGAAGATGTGGTCTGTACAGTTCTAGTCATCTACAGCATATATGTTATATTCTTAATCACCTGAACTCAATGGACATAAGTGCTATGATACATAACAGAAGTGTGTGTATGTGTGTGTGTGTGTGTGTGTATATATATATATATATATATATATTACAAATATACATGTACAAAAAATTGATCCATATTCTGAAAATAGATGCATATTAAGGTACATATCAGTAAAGTGACTAAGAAAATTTGCCTTGGATTTTTAGTATTCTGAAAAACACCATTTCCAATTTTAAAAATCTGTCTCCTACTTTATTTAGTCCTATTCTTTCAAAGCATGGAGCTAATATGTAATTTATCCAAATGTAGTGGGCTTTAACATTTTCTGAAAGAACAAAAACATAATTGAAATGTAGTTTTGGTTAAAAAGTGACCAAGAAGAAAAAGATAGTCCAAAGGCACCTGAAATACTTTTCACATCATTGGATTACAAAAATTACCTAAGCCTTAAAGAAAGTGTCTTCTACTCTTTCATCCGGTCAGAGCAAACAGCAAAAGGTTAATAGCAAAATGAAACAACAACAGTTTTCCATTCTTGTTTTGTAAGGTTTGATTAATTAAAACCAAGTACAAATACATTTATAACAGTTCTTAGAGGATTTTAAAAATATTATATCTTAATTTTCATGTCCTCCATTCAGCGATCCCGGAGGAGACAGCCAAGATGCACAAGCAGTGAGTGCAAGGACAAGTGCTGTGACTGGGCAGGGCTTGGGCAGGCGAGCTGGGGCAGACACGACCACTGTGGCGTGAGCTCTGCTGCTCCCAGGGCGGGGCTGAAGGGCTCTGTTAGCGGTACTGCATAACTACCTAGCCTTGGGTCCATGTTTGTCAAAGTGGAGACAGTGAGGTTTTCATGTTTAACTTCAATGTGTCAAACTCTCTGGTCTGGGGCCTAAAATCTTTATTAGAATAATGTACATGCATGTCTTTTGAGAACAAAATAATGTGAAAATAACTGCATTCATCAAGGCAAACTTGCTGCAAGATATTTTGGACCCACTGTCATGTACATCTGTGGCATGAAGCCACAGGCCTTCGGATATAGGTAGGATGTCTGTAACTTATGCAGAAGCCCCAACCCCATCAGTAATAACTTGTTCTGTTCTTTCAGTCACTCCCTGTAAACTTGTATCTGAAAATACTAATTCTAAAGTAATTCATAGTTTTTAAGTGGGAAGTCATTCTGAAAAGTGTGAAGGGATCTATGATGCTCCACTTCGTCCTGGGCAGTTAGTAACACCTTCATCCATCTGTGCCCGCCTTTTAAGCTACTCACCTACTGCAAAGTTAAATACTGTCTTGGTGATCAGATTCACTGTGGTTGTCCACCAGTGCTTACATGTGCAAGAACCTTATGTTACTTAATAATGGCCCCGAAGCACAAAGCTAGTGATACTGAAAATTTGGATATGCCAAAGCCAGGAATGAAGCACTTCCTTTTAGCGAAAAAAGTTAAAGTGATTGTAAGATTGTATATGCAGACTATAGGTATATATGTGTATGTAGTATCAGGCATTGCTAGAGGTCTTGCAAATGTTCCCTACAGATAAGAGATGACTACGATACTACCTTTTGAGTCAGAGTGGTCTCAACAAATGCCTTTACTATCTAAAATTCCATGGAAACACTGATGCTATATTTTTAGTCACTTCAAATAGAATGTTTGAAAAGAACTGTTCTTCTGTGATTTTTGCAAAGAAAATAGACACAAAATCCACCCAAATTTTAAAACTTGAGATTTTTTGTATTGTGAGATGCCTTTTTACTTTTAATTATCAGTCACTATTCTACCTCTAATATGAGTAGACCAATGTCATTTTTGAAACAGAATTAGACCATTGAAATCAAAGTTCTCAATTTGATCCTTCAAAACAATCAAATTAAAACAATAATCTCAATTTTAAAAAATTAAACAAAAAAGTGTTCAAGTATGTGCATGTCAAAAAGACTTCCATTTTAAATTCGCTTTTTCTGAATTTTAACATATTTCTGTCACTAATAATAGAACTTAGCAACTACTAAACACTATAAATGCCTTTTAATTTATCTTTCATATAATCTATTTCATAAAATGGCCATCATGTTCTTTCAAGTGAGAATTATGAGGAAGCAAATGTTCTGTCTTTTGAAATGAACCCTCTGTCCTCTCTTATCATTTATCTATCGGCATTATTTTTACATTAAAAGATCCTCTTAAGTAGAATATTCTCCATTATTAAGAAGACTATACCTTTCCCAACTGTCCTTTGACCATTTTAGACAAAATATATTGATTTAGATTTTTGAAAAATTTGCTCTAGTTTTAAACCAATGTTCATGTGAATAAATATTGTAATGCTCCTAATAGTAGTGGAAGACAATGTTATCAAGAGAAACATTCACATGAAATTTTGATGTCATAGAACTAATAGGTAAAAATGTAGAATGCAATGTAGAATATATATTGAGAAACATTCCTTCATTTTGATTTCTGAATGGAAATAACTTTTTTTTTAAATAAAAGTACAAAAACATATTAACAAACAGATGCCAATTAGCATAAAAAATACTACAATCACAACTGATCTATAGACACGGTGATATGGTCTCAACAGTGGTTATTGCTTTATCCATTGATATCTTCGAAGTGTAAATATATGAACCCATATACAGACAAGCAAAACTGGTCAGACAATTAATCCTCTCAACAACAGAAAAACACAAAAACCAAAAATCGAAAGACAGAAAAAAAAACAGGCAAACAACAACAACAACAACAACAACAACAACAACAACAAAACCACCAATAGTTGCTGCTTTGCATATTGATATCTTCGAAATGTGTGTTCAGGATAACACATATAGACATACAATATTGATCAAATAACCCGTCATCAATCATTCCTTAGCATTAAGTGATATAATACAATAGTAGAACCATGTTAGCCCTCCTGCATATATGTATATTCATATATACATACATACATTTTTGTCTCTTTCTTTTCTCCTTTCCCTCGTCCCATCTGTTCTTTGTTTTTGAACAGATTTCCTTCATGTCTCTTAGTTTATATTCCCACGCTCGGATTCTTACACCAGTGATACAATACGTGGCCTGCACATGTATCGCTGATTTATTTCACTTATGAGTATGGACTCCAGTTTTGACCACTTGCCTACAAAGTCCCCAAAACTGTCTTTCTTTATAGCTGAATAATATTCCATTATATAGAAATGCCACAATTTTTTAATCCAGTCTTCTGTGGATGGACACTTGGGTTGCTTCTACATTTTAGCTATTACAAACTGTGCTGCTATAAACATGGGTGCACATATATCAGAGTGATACGATGTTTTCAGATCATCTGGGAAAATACCCAGAAGAGGAATAGCTGGTTTGAATGGAACCTCTAGACCTAGTTTGCTGAGAAATCTCCAAACGGCTCTCCACAGTGGTTGCACCAGTCTGCATTCCCACCAGCAGTGTAATAGAGTCCCTATTTCTCCACAGCCTCGCCAGCATCTGTTATTGGATGACTTTTTCATAC